>CAUYPK010051897.1:0-25101 GCA_963574355.1 Loris lydekkerianus | reverse complement strand
TAAAATTATTTTACCTAACTTCAATAGTAAACCTCTACATTGTACTTCAGTACTGTTCTAAAGGGCAACATTTGGAGACTTGGAAAGCTTTATGCTATTAGCAGACTAAATCAATGCAATCAGACATAAAAGTCCATTATTTAGCTATAATTAAAATAATATAAAATAATATGACAGTGCTATGTTGTGACAAGCCTAACTGCTTAAGTCTAGGTCTAACACATTCTAATGTCTTCTAATGACAGTCAGTAAAATCATTTTGATACTGTTTACTGATTTCGTACTTGTAAATATGTTACAAGCTTGCTATTGTTACCCCAAAACCAAAGGTCTCATTTTTTTTTCTTTTTTTTTTTTTTATTAAATCATAGCTGTGTACATTAATGCAATCACAGGGTACAATGTGTTGGTTTTAAATACAATTTTAAATATTTTAATCGAACCAGTTGACATAGCCTTCATGGCATTTTATTAGTTATTGTGTTAAGACATTTATATTCCACATTTACTAAGTGTCACATATACCCTTGTAAGATGCACCGCAAGTGTATTCTCACCAATCCCCCTCCCTCCACCCTAAAAGATTCATTCTTTGAGTTGTCTGGTTTATTGTTTGAGCTTTTAACTGTATTTTGTAAATCCATCAATGTGTCTCTTAGCAGAAGTTCAGAATTTCTGTTTTTTTTTTTTTAATAAATATATCTCTATAGTAAATTTTTAATTCATATTCTGGATTTTTTGTTTGTTTCTTTATATTGATTTTCATCTGTCTCTTGGATTTAACTGATCTTTCTTACAAACTGTGTTCTGAATTTTTTTTTCTGTCATTTCATCCTTTTATTTTCTTTTTGGTTATGATTCATTAGTAGAGAGTTAGTGTGATCCTTTAGGGATGTCAAAATATTCTGTTTGTTTATACTGCCAGAATTCTTACACTTTCTCCTTATTTAGAGAAGCTATTCCATTTTATTTTGACTTTACTTTTGTTTGAATGAAAATTATTTATTTAATTAATTTCATTTCATTTTTACTTTTTACTTTTTCTTCCTTGAGGGTGTGCCTGAAATGTATCTTGTAGTTGTTCATTTAGCTTCAATTTAAGGTACTTTCAGGATGCCAAGTTTCTATATATGTTCCATGGTTATTGATAATTTTTGTCCAGTGTTTTTTTTGAATACTTGTGTGGGAGAGAAAGTACAATAAAATGTGTCCCAAAAAAGGACACCATCTTGTGTATCTTAAAAATATACAATAAATTTTTAAATAATGGAAAATACTGGGGTTTAGTTCATTGAACCACTAAGCCAATGGCAACACTTATGTGTAAGATCCAGCTGTGGTGACGTGCTTGTTTTCCATCTACTGTGACAGTGGGGTACTCTGTGAAATGCCTGCCTGAAGAATTCTTTCTGAAGAATTTCCTTCCTACTCAGCCCTAAAGTAGGGGAGAAAGACTGGCACAGCTGGGTCACTAAGCTTTCCCTCATATAAACCAGTGGTGGGAAAAGTACCAATCCTGATGAGGGTGGTGGGGAGAGCATGTGTTGATTTCACAGTGGTGTTATTTGGAGGTGGGGTGAGCAGATGTGCCTAAGTTCATGGCAGTGGGAGATGAGAGAAAGGGGATATCTTCATTCCCATGTCCCTTCCCAAGCTCCGGACTGGGTTTTTTTTTTTTGGGGGGGGGGGCAGGTAGGAACACTTACCCTACAGACTCCATTCTCACTTGTGTTTCTACTGGGAGGGGTATAAACAACTTCAGATCACAAGCCAGGGGCTCTCAGGTGGAGGAGAGCATTCACTCTAATTTACTCTGTCCCGGGGAGCACTGTTGCCCACGGCAGTCTCCCATCTCAGAATTTCAGGAGTCCTGCAGCTCTCCTGTGTCCCCCTGGGCTTCTGTGGTTGGCACAGTCAGAGTGGGTAGTAGGAGTGTTTATGTGGGATTCAGTGACCAAGAGACTGAAGGGCTGAGACCCTCTGAGCAGAACACACATACATAAGCAGTATGGAACCTTGGCTCAGGCCTGGGGTTGGGTGACCCTAGTTGGGCTGGCAGCTCAGGGCTCTGCCTCTGAGAAACCCCGAGTTTGCCCACTCAAGAAGAGCTTGGGCTTGTGAAGGCAGAGGGCCTTTCCAGCAGTTTGCGAGCTGGCTGTCTGCCCCAGGTATGAGGGGAGAAAAAATAAACACCTGCATCTATACTTTCCTTGGGTTTGAAGATTCCTTGGGGATTGATTTCTTCCTATAAAAGATTTTATTTACTTCTGTTTTCTTCTTCTCTATTGTCTTTATTTTGTTTGTGTATGCTATGATTTGAAGGTAGGTGTTTTAATTCCAGAAAGATAATATTAGGAGGTGGTGACTTTGAGAAAGTTATTAAATCATGAAGTCTCTGTGTTTGTGAATGAGATTAATGTTCTTATAAAGGAGTCTTCAGAGAGCTACCTGCCCCTCCTTCCCCCTTTTCCATCTGAGGACACAGTGCTCATTCCCTTTGGAGAATGCAGCTACAGGGAACTATCTTGGAAGCAGAATGGGCCCTCACCAGACACTGAATATACCAGTGTCTTGGTATCTCACTTCTCAGTTTCCAGAACTATTAGTTATATATTTCTATTATTCATAAATTATCCATTCCTAACCATTTTGTTGTAGTAGGACAGGCAGACTAATAGAATGTAGATCCGAATTCCTGACCTACATGTATCATTATTCTTCTTTCTGAAGAATTTCCTTCAACATTTATTGCAAGGCAGGCCTACTAGCAACGAAGTTCTTCAAACTTTTTTTTTCTTATTGTTAGGGATTCATCAAGGGTACAAAGAACCAGATTACATTGATTCCATTTGTTAGGTAAAGTTCCTCTTATAATTGTGTCCCCCCAAAAAGGTGTGTCACACACCATGACTCCCCCACCCTCCTTCTCTTTTTCTCTGCTTTCCCATTCCCCCACCCCCACCACATACTAGATCATTAATTGTCCTCATATCAGAATTGAGTACATAGGATTCTTGTTTCTTCATTCTTGTGATGCTTTACTAAGAATAATATGTTCCACTTCCATCCAGGTTAATACAGAAGATGTAAAGTCTCCATCTTTTTTAATGGCTAAATGTGTTCCAGGGTGTACATATATTAATGCATTCCTGGGTTGGTGGGCATTTAGGCTGTTTCCACATTTTGGTGATTGTAAATTGAGCTGCAATAAACAGTCTAGTGCAAGTGTCCTTGTGGTAAAAGGATTTTTTTTTTTTTCTTCTGGGTAGATGCCCAGGATTGCAGGATCAAATGGGAGGTCTAGGTTGAGTTCTTTGAGGTTCTCCATACTGCCTTCCAAAAAGGTTGTATTAGTTTGCAGTTCCACCAGCAGTGTATCCATCTTGAATCAATTTTATTGAGTGGAGAGAGGTGAGGGCCCAGTTTCAGTCTTTTATATGTGGTTATCCAGTTCTCCCAGCACCGTTTATTGAATAGAAATTCTTTCTCCCAGTGCATGGTCTTGTTTGGTTTATCATAGATAGGTGGCTATAATGTGTTTGTTTCATCTCATGGTTTTCTATTTGGTTCCAGATATCTATGTCTCTATTTTTGTGCCAATACCCTGCTGTTTTATCACTATGACCTTGTAGTACAGCCTAAAGCCTGGTTGGCTGATGCCCCGTGGTTTTATTTTTATTACTAAGAACTGACTTAGCTATATGGATTATTTTCAGATCCCATACAAAATGAAGAATTATTTTTTCCAGGTATTAAAAGTATGATGTTTGTATCTTAATAGGGATGGCATTGAATCTGTAGATTGCTTTGGGAAGTATAGATATTTTAACAGTGTTGATTTTTTCTAGCCATGAGTACGTATGTTCTTCCATTTGTTAATATCTTCTGCTTTCTCTCTCTCTTTTTTTTTTTGTAGAGACTAAGTCTCACTTTGTCACCCTCGGTAGGGTAGGTATAGAACCGTGTTTATTTCTTCATTATATTTACTTTAGCACAAATTGATTTATGGAGCTCCTGCAAGAAGATGGATATACTTCAATAAATTCATGTATTAGGCACTGTAATTATACAGATTTTATAACTTAACCTGTAAATTGCAATAGTTTATTTTTATTTAACCTCATTTTGGATGAGCTATTGCTTTCAAAAATCTAGCAAATGGACCTGATTTATAATCACTTAAGCATATTCCAACTTAAAATATACAAATATGGTAGCTTTTTAAATGTTTTGGAAGAAACAAATCATGAAATTCAGTCTTATTAAGAATTTAGATGGTGCATGAAGGTTTTATGATATGTTAGTTTCCTAAACCCCTTTGGTCCTTTACAACTTGCCAATGGACAAAAATAAAGTCCAACCCTAAAATACACAGGTATCAGCATCATCTGGGTGAGTCTTATGCTCAGAGTTCAATGCAATATTTTCAAAAGGCCATAGGAAATTCTATTTAATGTGTACAAAAGGACAGCTCTGACTGAAGAAAAATAAAAAATCAACTAGTACAATAACTATTCAATTGACAGGACAATGTTACCTCACAAATCTGTAGTCTCAAAAGTTCTGCTGAAGCTGTGCACATTTTCAGCTGCCAGGACACTTTGCCTTTTCAAATACCACTTCCCTGTCATTAAAGTAGCACTGTCTGATCAATGTCTGATTAATCACAGTGATGACTAAGGAGGAAGAAGAAGCAGTGGATAAAACACAGATCTAGAGAAGGAAAGAAGAGTTGAGGCCTTAGTCCTCCCCTGCAGCTGGAGGGACACCGAGGGGAGGAGGGGCAGACAGACATGTGGATGGCTGTCATGGAGCAGGACTGGAGGGGAGCAGGGATAGGGGAAAGAAGGCCACCAAGAGAAGCCTATCTGCTGTGTTATTAGGTCATTTCAAAAGTTTTGTCCGTTTTTATGAGTCTACTTTAAACTGTAATATCTCAGTGAATATTTATTCAATTTAATTGAAATAAGAGCCATTTGAATCAGTGCACTTTTGCCAATGTAACACAAGTTGATTAATTCCGTTGGCATAAAAATTGGGTGCTCGGGATTCGATGAAGTCAACGAAGGCCGTTTTTGCTAGGTCCTGATTGGCAAAGGTTCTACCGGTAAGAAAGTTATCGAAGTGCTTGAAAAGATGGTAGTCGGTTGATGAGAGGTCTGGGGAGTATGGTGGGTGGGGCAGAACTTTGATGCTCAGTGATTTGTGAGACGTGCGGCAGGGCGTTGTCATGGAGCAGGATCGGACCTCTTCTGTTGACCAGTGCTGGCTGCTGCTGATGCAATTTTTGGTACATTTTGTCGATTTCCTCACAATAGGACTCTGCTGTGATGGTTTGGCCTGGTTGCAGAAAGTTATAGTGAATCACACCAGCCGCTGACCACCATATAGTAACCATGATCTTTTTTTGGTGGGGTTTCCCTTTGGGAAGTGCCTGGGTGGCTCATCGGTGTCCAACCACTGTCCCGAATGTTTCCTATTGTCGTAGAGAATCCACTCTTCATCACACATGATGATCTGATCTAAAAAAGGATTGTTTTGGTTGCGCAAAAGCAATGAAGAACAAACCTCGAAACGTGACAATTTCTGCCGATCGTTTAAATCGTGGGGCACCCACTTTTCAAGCTTTTCGACCTTTCCAATACATTTTAAGCCATCAACAACCACATGGGAGCTGACATCCAGTTCTTCCGCCATCCCACACACCGTTTGTGATGGGTCAGTCTCCACCAGGGTCCTCAAATCCTCGTCCTGGATTACTCTAGATCGATCAAATTGGGGCTGATCTTCGAGGCTAAAATTTCTGGAACGAAATTTCGCAAACCAATGTTGAACAGTGCGTTCATTAACACTATCATTACCAAATGCCTGGTTAATTTTTCGGGCTATTTTGGCAGTGCTTTGGTTCAATTTGAATTCGTAGAGAAAAATTGGCCAAAAATCGCTTAATGACATCATATAGTAATAGGCTGAAAAGAATAAAAAAAATTAAAAGTAGAAAAAAACGAACAGCATCAATGTATAGAGTACAAAATTCTCCATTGATCAGTATATACCATGACACAGTAGAATAAATATTGAGATATGGAGCTACAAAAACGCATGACATTAAAACGGACAAAACTTTTGAAACAATCTAAATTTCTGGACTCCAATGGGATACTGGGTAATGACTTTGTGATTCTCCCCATGCATATGGCAAATAAGCCTCTTTCTCTTATTTATCTGTCTTGCTCTACCTTTTTGTGAATTGATCTTTTAGAAAACCTTCCTGGGTGAAGAGGAACTTTCATTATCATTATCCTAGATTTTATACTTAGTATTCCTGGGCTGCTTCTTTATATATGTGTGTGTGTGTGTTTTGTTTATTTTAAATCAATTATGTTCAGTTTTGTGTATTTTTGAATATAAAAATTGAATATAAATTATATAAAATTTATATAATAAATTTATATAAAAATTGAATGTTGCCATTCATAGTTGTGGGATTTTGTCTTATTTAAAATCATAATTCTAGGATTCATCCGTATTGTTGCAGTAGCTTTGTTGACACATTTTCTTGGTCTGTTCTACTCCACTGGCATAAATATCCCAATGTATTCAGTATGATTTAAATGTTTAATTTGATTATTTTTCTTTTCTGTCATTACAATCTCATTAGTCTTTGAGACAAAACATAAAATAACTTGGTATACATTTATAATTTAAACAATATTTAAAAACATAAAATTGCATAAAGATATCAACAATGAACTTCCAAATATTTCAAGACTCTATTTAATAACCTCCCTCTGACCTCAGGGGTCATATAACCCAAATGAGTATGTTTTATTCTCAAACTTCTTATCCATCTGGATGGCTTCTGCTAATAATTGGTATGTCAGGTTTAAACTGTGTCATCAGTCTTTACACTTTGAGGCCTTATTGTGGCTGGATAGGTTACTGAGAGTGGACAAAAGCATGTCCATAACACCTCCAGTACCTTATAAGAAGACAGCACCAGAAATGGCCTGTTCTTCTCATCCTAGAGAACACAGGGATCCAGTTTTAGATGTGAATTGAATCTTAGGCACAAAGTAGTTTTCTAATAATTGAAGAAATTGAGTCCTGGAGAGAGAAAATAATGAAGTCATGAAGGTTATTAGAGGCATAGCAAAGACCCCAGTGTCTTTGGGGTGAGGAATTGTCTCTAAATAACCAATTAGCATGCAAATAAGTTACATTATAGAGAAAATGCATCAACCTGCCAGGATCATTAATGCATTAACAGAATTACCTTTATTACATTGGCTTACTGTTACCTAGTAGACAGCAGGCCCCAGGGAAGAGTCCCTTGGTAGGGGCAGTTTTACTATTCCTTTTGTCTGTTCTATTGTTGAGAATGGCAGGTCCACAGGAGAGGTCCAGGAGAGTGCTGGGTCCCAAAAGCAAATAAAAGCACTGGCTCCTTTAGAAGCTGGGGTCAACACCCAAAGAAGAGAGATGGGGACATTTAAAGGTGTGATAAATGTGTGCACATGCTTGTTTTTGCAATTCGACCATTTTCTTACCTAGCCATCTTGTCTCATTCTGCCCCTTATGCATAGAACCTGCCCATTGCAGCCAACTCATCATTCCACCTGCTATTCAAAAATCCTACAATCTCTCCTTGTTAGTGCAGGAAAAATCCAAATGCTTCTGCTTCTCAGGCAAAATATATACCAAAATGTTATTAATAACAGCAGACATTTCACCTACTTGTAGCTTTATTGCTTTTGCAGTAAGTGCCCCTGAAATGCCCTCTAACCTATGAACCCTCTCCTCCCAATCAACTGAAAGCCCTTTTTGTGGCCAGCTGGTCTCCTGGTCATTTCATCCCATAACCCAGCCCCGCCTGACCACCAGGGGCTGGCCCAGCTCAAGCCATTTTGTCAGCTGGTTCTCTGTTGACCTTTCCAATATACTTTTCTGGTGCTGTTACCAATAAATAACAAACTAAATGATTATAACTGCTAGTTCTTGAGTGCTCTGGATAGCAGACACTCTTCTAACTGCTCTCCACACCTTCTATCATGTAAGGCCCTGAAGAAACTGCTGACTGACGTCCCCTCATTCTTCCCATTTTATAGAAGGAAACTGTACGTGGCAGAGGTAGC
The DNA here is from genome assembly GCA_963574355.1 of Loris lydekkerianus. Classification (NCBI taxonomy): domain Eukaryota; kingdom Metazoa; phylum Chordata; class Mammalia; order Primates; family Lorisidae; genus Loris; species Loris lydekkerianus. Next base: position 16,966 of record CAUYPK010051897.1, on the reverse strand, counting down.
ATTTGAGCCAATGTCTAACTCCGAGCTCCTCCAGCCAGTAAGATGTGCCGCCTCCCTTTTCATGACCTGCATGAAATAGAGTCTTGAAATATTTGGAAGTTCATTGTTGATATCTTTATGCAATTTTATGTTTTTAAATATTATTTAAATTATAAGTGTATACCAAGTTATTTTATGTTTTGTCTCAAAAACTAATGAGATTGTAATGACAGGAAAGAAAAATAATCAAATTAAACATTTAAATCATACTGAATATATTGGTATACAGGGAGGAACTTGGCATAGCTGCTTCAGTGTGATCTAAGAGCTCCCTGTGGCAGCGACATTGATCCTCGTAAACCAGAAAGTGCGCAGCCAGCCCAATGAGTGCCGTTTCTCTGTTTGTCCTGTGGTTTTCTTTAATTCAAGAGTGTTTACCAGAGATGCTGTTCCAATTCTTTCTAGAAATGAGATGGAGTGCCAATAAATAGATACAATGAATTCATGCTAAAGAATTAATACTTTGTCCTGTGAGTTATGGAAGATTTTAATGGGAGATAACAAAGTCCAATTTATTTTTCTTTGCCTGTTTGTTAAAAATTCTTCCCTTTTAGTGCTATGGAGGGTGGATTGAGGTAGGAAACAACTATGACTAGTAAACAATTATTGCAAACCTGGCATCTCTTAACAAATGAATAAAATATATGTATGTATGTATACACAAATGTGTATATATATATGGTGTTTGTGTGTATTTTTAGACTTTATAAATGTTATTTGGCGTAAATTTTTTTCCCACAAAGTAATATTTATTTACTATTCATTTTTCATTGCTTTATGGTTCACAGCAAAATTGGCACTTTTATTAGCAAGGGTGAGTGCAAATAATGCTTCAGTAACAAATAAACCCTGAACTCTTGGGAGACTAATGGACAATGGTCTGTTTCTGATCCCTACAAAGTCCAGCAGTGTCTAGAAGCTCTCAAGAATCCCAGCTTCTTTCAGCTCCAGACCCTGCCCTCATACCATACGGTCTCCATGCCACCACTGAAAAAGAGTGTTTGGAGGAAGCCCACTGACATTTTAATGCTTCAGCTTTGAAGTGAAATAGGTTACTTCTGCTCATACCTCATTTTATGAAATGGGACCCCACCCACCTGGAGGGGGCTGGGAAGCATGCCTGGGTAGGAAAGGGAGATTTACAGGACCGAGAGCGCTCAGCCTCTCCTTCAGTGCACCATAAACGTCTGCTGAACCCATGACATTGCCAACAGGAAGAGTAGGAGATATAGATATTCAAAAACAATAGAATCTGAAATTTTTATATTCATGAATATCACCAAGGATTATACTTTCTGTAGTGAAGTTTCCCTAAAGCTTATGGCCTTTTTCTTCTCATTTCCTCCGTGTTAATCACCAGCAGTACGAGGTGCATGTGGATTTCTTCAGATTTAAGTTGCCTTCTTTGGTTCAAGAAGAGATGAGACTCAAACAAACAAACAAACAATTCTCAATAGTTATTAAGTACTTTTCAACCAGCAGAACTCAGCAATGACCTGGCGGGGCTGCCACTCATTCCTCTTGCTCATCCCTATTTTCACTTGGCTCAGAGAGATTACAAATTGCTGCACAACATGACTCTTCAAGGTTATTCCCAAATAATCAAACCATATATATGCAATCTCTGGACACTGCACTGTGCAACTATAATCCAAGGAAAAGTCCTCTTTCAGTTATTTATCATTCTTGATCAAGTTCAATATAGCAAATATTGCTTTTGGCCCTTTACAAATTATATCAAAGCAAGGAGAAAAGGAAAAATGGAGAACTAACTTGGTATTTCAGTGGTTTATGTGATCCCTTATTACCCCTGAAATAACCAAAGAATTAATCAAGTAAAGATGCTTCACGAGGGCCAGAGGGGCTGCAGCAGTCTCCTCCTTCACATTTAATGAAGTTTTCCTGGGTTCCATTTGTAGAGGAAAACGTGGTTAGTGGAGGGACTGGGCAGATCAATAGCCATATAACAAACCAATTTTTATTACTCACGCCTTACAACCTGGGTCAGTGAGGGGATAAGATACATTTGCCTGTGCCCAGGGTCTAAGTGTAGGGCTGTATTCCTAAGTGAGGAGCTTGAAAGACTTGGAAAATACAGCACATCAAAGTAACAGTGTCTGATTCATGGTATCTTCACTTTATTCCCAATATTCCTTCCAAAAGCCATTGAAGGTAACATTTCAAACTTAGTTGGCTTTAAAAACACAAAACAAAGCCACAATATGTGTGTGTGTGTTTTCTGCTTCATGATGCACTTCATTTGCATCAGAAACTGCCTTCACCTAAAACAACAGCAGAAGGCTTAGAAGCCGATGATGATACTCCATGGAAAACATTCAAAGTGAGTCTCTTTAGGGCAATTTAGGAATGAAGAAAGGCAGGAGATAAACAGAAATATTTTTTTCCTATTGCAGAGTTCATTCGCATGGAAACTGCCTTACTAATTGGTTTAACTTGGCACCTCTAATAGGCACATTATGGCTCGTCTTCATCTTCAAAGTATTCAGTGAACAATAGGGCTGATTCTTCCCCTGAGTGCCCTCTAACTTTCTCAGGCTATGAGCATCAAAGTCCAGAGGCTGTGTTCCCCCTGTGTGGGGTGCAGTGTGCAGCACGGGGTAGGTGCTGTGCTGACAGCCCAGACCCCTGATCTTAGCCATCACCCAGGGGGAATGCTGGGTTCTAGAAAGAGTATGCCCCTTCTAAGGGAGCAAAGTCATCCAAGGAGGTACAGTCCTCTCAGAACATCAAAGAAATAGGAAGAATATAGAACTTGGGAAATTTGAACATGAAATTTGCCAGATGGTGGCAGCCATAAAAGTTGAGATTGGGAGAGTATTTCAGGGTGAATTTAAAGCAAAGGATATGAGCTCCTAGTAGGTGCCCAAGATCAGACCCCTGCATCCTTCTCTGATAGGACTTTGGAAAATGTACCTGCTCCTGGCTTCTCTTCCATGGTAGCTGGCATTCTGCTGAGTGCAGTGAGGCAGGGTTTTTTTTTAACATTCAGACAAAAGAGTGTTTTAAATGTACAGTTGGTCCAAAACAATATATACACTTTTTAAGAAAAGAAAAAAAAAAAAAACTGTATTAAAATTGTAGGAGTTGAAACACATTCTTCTTAGTAAAGTATCACAAGATTGGAAAAGCAAGTATTCGATGTACTCAATCCTAACATGAAGCCAAAAGACGGATTAATACACACTCACACAAGAGAAAAATTCAATTCAACTCAAGGGGGGGAGGGGGGAGAGGGACTGGTGTGTTCCTACCTAATGGGCAACATAAGGTCACATGGCACACCACCCGAGTAAGAGACACGACTACAACGGGACTCTACCAACAAATGCAAACAATGTAACCTCGTCATATGTACCTTCATATTAATTGGAAATTATAAAGTAATGAATAAATAAATAAATAAATGTGGCAAATGACTTTAAATAATTGTAACGCTTAATATATACTGATAATGTTTTTTGTTGTATATATTATACCTTGTATCTCATCTCTCATAATTGCAGAGATCAAATGTGACTTGAGCATTGCTATTTTAATAGTTTTTTCCTTCCTTAAAATGCGTATACATTTTTGGCACTCTCTCTATGTATACAACAAAATATTAGTATTCAACCTTAACAAATCACCCCTGTATGTTTTCTATAATCCTGTCTCATACTTCAGATTCTCAGGTTAGTAAGGTATAATGATGAAAACCCCGAAACTTTTTTCTTTTTTTGAGACAAAGTTTCACTCTGTCACTCTGGGTAGAGTGCCATGATGTCATAACTCACAGCAACCTCAAACTCTTAGGCTCAAGCAATCCTCTTGCCTCAGGCTCTCAAGTAGCTGGAATTACATGTGTCCACAACAGTGCCCTGCTAGGTTTTCTATTTTTAGTAGAGACTGAGTCTCTCTCTTGTTCAGGCAGTTCTCCAACTTCTGAGCTCAAGCAATCTACCCACCTCGGCCTCCTTAGAGTGCTAGGATTAAAGGCATGAGCCACCACCCCCAGCCCAGAGACCTGAAACCTGTAACAACTAGTTGGCTTTTCTTCTGAGTTGCTTCCCAGGGATGTCGAGATTTCTTCAAGAAGCTGTAGTTATGTAGGCCCCTGGACAGACTTCCTTATGCTATGTTGGCCACTCCCATAACCTGCCCCAATGTGCATAGACCCTCTATAAGAAGTCCATAATCTCCATGAGTCAGGGAGACAGATTCAAGGCTCTAGTTCTCAAATTCTAATTCCTCGTTCTCCCAGAAGATGATTTTCATATTTAACATGTCCTTCTTCTTAGCAATCCTCATTGTCTCCACAACTGGCTCTTGGTGCAGTGAGCTAACTGGATCTAGGATGAAACCTGTTTGCAGTTTCAGTAATAATTCCAGTTATATGAGGGACAAATTCCTAGACACAGCAAGTAGAATGGTGCTTGCCAAGGGCTGGGGGGATGAAGGGATGGGGAGTTTAATGGGTACATAGAGTCAATTTTGCACTATGAAAAGAGTCTTAGAGAGGGGTGGTGGTGATGATTGCACAACATAAATAAATTTAACATCACTAAACTGCACACTTAAAAATGGTAAAAATGATACACTTTCTGTCATGTATATTTTACTACAATTAAAAAAAAAAAAAAGATCCAGCTCTTAGTACCTAGCTAAGGTTGACCACTCCAGGGTATTAAAGGCATGTTCAAAAAGAAGAAGTCGAGAAGGAGGAGCTTGCAGAGAGAGAGGATCAGGGAAGCAGAGGCCCCACCAGGCATCAGAGGGCAGTCTGAGGCCACTGCGCAGGTTCTCACCTTGAGAAAAAGTTGGAGAGTCAGGGACCTGCCTTGACATTTTACTTAATGACTGTTCTGCTCTTTTCTTCATAACTGGGTTCTAACTTCTCTTTTGAGAAAAGAAAGATTTCTTTTTTATTTTTCTTTTATTTCCACATATACATATGTTCATTAGGTTTCCACTTTTTGCCTTCACAAAATTAAAAAGGCTTAAACTTTAACAACAATAACAATGTTTAAGATAGGGACCAGAAAAAAAAAAAAAAAAAAAAAAAAAACTTGCAAAGAACAAATGAAGACAAATACATTCAGAAAAGAAATCAGATGATTGCTACAACCAAGTCTTAAGCAATAATAATAATAGCAACGCAAAGAAAGTAACATTCACATTGTCAAATAAGAGCATGTCTATTATAGAATGCTTTGACTCTGAGGTTCAGAATGGAGTCATCAATTATCTACTGCTTATTATTTTTTCCCAAAGTATCAAAGAATAGACAACTAATATTTATAAATAAAATAAAAGATCATTTCAAAAAACAGATCATGCCAAATCTTATAGACAATAGAAAAAGAAGAAATACTTCAAAATCATTCTACTTAATCTGGATACACCTAATTTAAAATTAGAAAAAATATATTGTTATAAGGGGAAATTACAAACATAATTCACTTATAAATGAGGATGCAGTGTCCTGTATTCTAAACAACATATTAACAAGTTGAAGTAAAAATTAATGTTTAAGTAATGTACTTTAGTCAACATTGAATCCAATTTACGTAAGAATTAGTTACTATTTTCTTTCTTCTTTTTTTTTCTTTTCCTTACCCTCACCCCCTCCCTCTTACTCTGTCTGCTCACCCCTTCCCCCATGCCCCACCATGTCATTGATTGTCATTAATTGTCCTCATATCAAAGTTGAATACATAGGATGCATACTTCTCCATTCCTGTGATGCTTCACTAAGGATAATGTGTTCCACCTCCACCCAGGTTTAGTACAAATGCTGCAAAATCTCCATTGTTTTTAATAGCTGAATAATATTCTATGGTATGCATATACTGCAGCTTGCCAATCCATTCCTGGGTTGAAGGGCATTTAGGCTGTTTCCACATTTTAGCAATTGTAAATTGGGCTGCAATAAACAGCCTAGTACAAGTGTCTTCATAATAAAAGGCTTTTTTCCCTTTCCTTTTCCAGTTCCTGAAAATGAAACCAGCAACTTACAGCCATCCAATTTTCAATAAACCTAACAAGAACATCCACTGGGGGAAAGACTCCCTATTCAATAAACGGTGCTGGGGGACTGGATATCCATATGTAAAAGACTGAAACTGAACCCACACCTTTCTCCACTCGCAAAAATTGATTCAAGCTGGTAAAGGTCTTAAATTTAAGGCATGAAACAATAAATATCCTCAAAGAAAGAATAGGAAAAACACTGGAAGATATCAGCCTGAGAAAGACTTTATGAAGAAGACTGCCATGGCAATTGCAACAACAACAAAAATAAACAGGGCTTAATTAAATTGAAAAGCTTCTGTACAGTTAAGCAGACAACAACCAAAGCAAATAGACAACCTAGCCAATGGAAAAGGATATTAGCATATTTTGAATCAGACAAAAGCTTAGTAACTAGGATCTATACAGAACTTCAATTAATCCACAAGAAAAAAACCAACATATCATGAGATGAAAAAAACCTTCTCTAAAGAAGACAGACCAATGGCCAGAAAACACATGAAAAAATGCTCATCATCTCTAGTTATTAGAGAAATACAGATTAAAACCACCCTGAGATATCATCTAACCCCAGCGAGAATGGCCCACATCACAAAATTTCAAAACTGCAGATGCTGGCGCAGATGTGGAGAGAAAGGAACACTTTTACACTGCTGGTGGGACTGTAAACTAGTACAACCTTTTTGGAAGGAGGTATGGAGAAACCTCAAAGAACTCAACCTAGATGTCCCGTTTGATCCTGCAATCCCATTTGCAATCCCATTATTGGGCATCTATCAAGAAAGATTTCTTTATATTCTGTGTTTTGTGTTTTCTTAATAAGTGCATTTAGGTATAAGTATTTCTCTACAATCTCAGGCACACATGGGTTTTGACCTGGAGGATTTCCAGTGTTGCTACTTCCAAGTAGCTTGTAAATTCAAATTTTCTTTGAATTAAATCCCCCATGAAATAGTCTGTAAAGGCATGTGGATGACCTTGCATAGCACCAGTGGCTCCAGGGAAGATGCACCCAGAATGGAGACAGAAGACCCTGTTCTTGGCAAAGGAAAACACCCCCAGAAAAAGGGAAAAACAGAGAAATAAGCTAATCAAGGCAGAATAAAAACAGTTCAGCTAGTTTACTTTTAAACCAGCAGTTAAATTACTTATCTGAGCAGTTCGTACTTTTGCTAGAAGCCTGGCCTGTAAGGGATATAGCTTGCAAACCCCCCTGCTGTGTCTGTATACACTTTGAAAAAAAAAAAAAATGGCTACAGAAGGAAGCTGTGTGCAAGGCCTGGGGGACGGTGCAGGAGGTGCAGTGGGGGAGGCAGGGTGGCTGGTGCTATAGTTCAGAGCTCCCAAAGCCAGTCTCAGCTGCCCAGGGGGGTGACTGTGGCTGACTCCCTGATGCAGAGGGCAGAAGGTGCCAACCAGCTGGGGATGTCTCCCTTCCCATAGGTTGTGACAAGTCCTCCTAGGCAGGCCACAGCTTTTGTTTTCTCCTTTATTCACATCTTATCCATCTTCCTTGTCAGTGGCACCACATTTTCATACTGTCACAATCCTCCACTTTCTAGGAACTTTCTAGGAAGTTCCAATTTCTAGGAACTTGGGGTGGCTTTAATTTTCTCAGCTGGCCATGCTCATGCAGACCCACTTCCATCATCCTGTAGGCCTCAAGCTTGCTACCATCTGAGTTCAGAATGTATTAAACTGTTTGCTGTAAGGATAAAAGTAGCTGTAGAGTGATTATTCAGGAGTCTGGGCAGTTTCTCTTGGGTAAGGTCCTGAGTCTCTCTTCTAGGGGAGATGGCAACTGGCCACACAGCTGGGTCCCCTGCCCATCTCTTACTTGGGGTTTGCCAAGACTTGGCACAAAGTCCTCTTCTCTTCTTACTCCAGATTCCCTGCCTTGGTGAGATGCAGTGATGAATGTCTTCCAAATTTATATAACAGCTCTGAGCTCTTGGTCCACAACACACCATGTTCCATTAAACGTACTAACTCTTCTCCACACGATTGTGTCTCTTTTTGTGAGAAACAGCAGATTCCTGAACATTCTACCTATCACTTCCAGGCTGTAAAGCTGTAAAGTGATGTTCCTCCCTGGCCCTACCTGTGTCCTTTTCCAGGTCCCCCCCCCCCCCAGGGCCACCCCATCCCCTGTGGCCTTGGTCACTGCATCAGCCCCTTACTCATTTATTTATTCCCACGTGGTAGAAAGAGTTGTGCTTTAACAATGATTCCTCTATAATACTGGAAATAATTACATAACAAATACAGTGCTTTTGAACAATAAGAAAGTACATGAAGATAAAAAATAATCAGCTTCTCCCTCTTTTTTTTTTTTTATACACCTGTTTAAATATTTTCACAAATTCATATACCTACATGTGCACAATTTTTCCTAGCTTTTACAAAAATGAGATCCTGGCTTTGTGTTGGTTGCTCAGTGGTTAGGGCGCTAGCCACATGCACTGCGGCTGGTGGGTTTGAACCTGTCAGGGCCTCATTAACACTAATGACACTAATGATGACAACAACAACAACAACAACAAAATGCCCAAAGCGTTGTGGTGGGTGCCTGTAGGTCCAGCTACTTGGGAGGCTGAGACAAGAGAATCACTCAAGCCCAAGAGTTTGAGGTTGCCGTGAGCTGTGACGCCAAGGCCTCTATTAAGGGCTATTTAGTAAGACGCTGTTTCAAAAAAAACAAAACAAAAACAAAAACCCCAAAATGAGATACTGCTATAGACAATACTCTGTGGCTTGATCTCTTTAGATCTAACACATGATTCTAAAAATACACATCACATCCTGGCTACAACCATACATTGCTTCCCTTCACCAGACTCCTTTGTGGTTCTGGCTTCCATGCCTGTTTCTTCAACTTAATGTCAGTTTCTCTCAGATACTCACTATGGCAATGCTGACCGACGTCCCGCCCCTTGCAGCCCCCCCCCCCCGCCCCCCACACCGTCCTGCCTCTCCTCAGGTGCTTTCCCAGGAACACAGTGCTGGTTTGTCTGGCTCCTTCCCACATACCTGTGGGGACTCAACAGAGATGCGACTTCCTCCTGCCCCAAAGCCAGTTTGGTCACCCTTCCTACTCCCGAGACACTTGCCACATTGCAGGGCCCAAAGCAGTGGCAACAGTTCAGTTGTCTGTTTCCCATGTAGTTTGTGAGCTCTGTGAGGAGCGGATCATGTCTGCCTGTGGGGATGAGTGCTGCTCAGTGCTCAGCAGAAGTGTACAGTGAACACTCGATGTGTACTTGAATAGATGGATTAATGAATAATAAACCAAACTCCCAGGAGTTATCCCTCAATCCCCCTCAGTTGGTAATTTGAGTCAGCTTGCTTTCAAACTACAGCTGCAGCCCATATTGACTCACTTCCTCCTTTCTTTGAATGCCCCCACATCCCTTCCTCAGATCCCTGCTCTCCTAACTGGTCTGTATCTTTTTTTAATTAATTAATTAATTTTTTTATTCATCTGAGGCAGTCTCACTTTGTCACCCTGAGTGGAGTGCGGTGGCACTCTATAGCAACCTCAAGCTCTTGGGCTGAAGTGATTCTCTTGCCTCAGCCTCCCAAGTATCTGGGACTATAGGTGTCCACCACAACACTCAGCTGTTTTTAGAGACAAGGTCTTTCTCTGGCTCAGGCTGCTCTCAAACCTGTGAGCTCAGGCAATCCACTCACCTCCACCTCCCACAGTGCTAGGATTACAGGCACGAACCACTGAGCCTGGCCTATCTATTTTTCCACTCTTGTTTGAAGAGAATACATTCAATTCTTCACACAGTGGCTAGAGGGATCTTTAAAACTTGTTAATTGAATCATAGTTGCAGCCTCAGATCCTTCAGTGGTATCCCACTGCCCTTGGAATTAAGCCCTAACCCCTGTCCCACCTTCCCTCCTTCCAACTTCCTTTAAAGTTAATCAGCATTCCCTAATTTTTCAATATCAGGTGCACTAGCCATTTTCCTGTCCTTGGAGCATGCTATGCTTGGTCCTGGCCTAGAAGCTTTTTATCTGCTGTTTCCCTAGACCATCTTGTGACTGGCTGCTTCTTGTCATTTGCAGGTGACCTCAATGTCACTCCTTGAAGAATTCTGAATTGCTGACAATGTTCACTCAAGTGGTCCTATTTCCCCAGCTGTGCTCTATCCCACATAGCAGTCTCTGTAATTTTATTTATTTATTTATTTTTAATTTAATGTTTTTATTAAATCATAACTGTGTACATTGATGCATTTATGGGGTTCAGTGTACTGATTTGACATACAATGTGAAATGCTTACATTGAACTAAGTAACACATTCATCAATGTTATACTCTTTTCTAAATAGTTTTGAAATGTACCATTGCATCATGCACATAAGGTGAGGTCCCCCCAAATACCCTCCCTCCTAACCCCCCATCCCTACCTCTCCTCTTCCTTTCCACTCTCTGGACTACAGTTATGTTTGACTATTCATATGAATATGTAGTAGGTGATTATATATTGATTTCATAGTAGTATTGAGTACATTGGATACTTTTTTTTCCTATTCATGAGATACTTTACTAAGAAGAATATGTTCCAGCTCCATCCAGGTGAACATGAAAGATGTGAAGTCTCTATCTTTTTATGGCTGCATAGTATTCCATTAATTGTGATTTGTTAATCCATTCACGGGTCAGTGGGCACTTGGGCTGTTCCATGTCTTGAGTATTATGAATTGGGCTGCAATAAACATTCTGGTGCAAATGTCTTTATTGTAAAATAATTTTTTCTGTAGAAGACTGAAACTGGACCCACACCTTTCACCATTAACTAAGATAGACTCTCACTGGATTAAAGATTTAAACCTAAGACATGAAACTATAAAAATACTAGAAGAGAGTGTAGGAAAAACCCTTGAAGAAATCAGTCTGGGTGAGTATTTTATGAGGAGGACCCCCCCAGGCAATTGAAGCAGCTTCAAAAATACACTACTGGGACCTGATCAAACTAAAAAGCTTCTGCACAGCGAGGAACACAGTAAGTAAAACAAGCAGACAGCCCTCAGAATGGGAGAAGATATTCGCAGGTTATCTCTCCGATGACGGTTTAATAACAAAATCCACAAAGAACTTAAACGTATAAGGAAGAAAAGAACAATTGATCCCATCGCATGCTGGGAAAGGGACTTGAAGACAAACTTCTTTGAAGAAGACAGGTCCATGGCCTACAGACATAAGAAATAATACTCATCATCTTTAATCATCAGAGAAATGCAAATCAAAACTACTTTGAGATATCATATAACTCCAGTAAGACTAGCCGATATCACAAAATCCCAAGACCAGAGATGTTGGCGTGTATGTGGAGAAAAGGGAACACTTCTACACTGCTGGTGGGAATGCAAATTAATATATTTATTTTGGTAAGAAATTTGGAGAACACTTAGAGATCTAAAAATAGATCTGCCATTCAACCCTATATTTTCTCTTCTAGGCATATACCCAGAAGACCAAAAATCACATCAAAGCAAAATTATTTGTACCAGAATGTTTATTTCAGCCCTATTCATAATTGCTAAGTCATGGAAAAAGCCCAAGTTCCCATCAATCCACGAATGGATTAATAAATTGTGGTATATGTACGCCATGGAATATTATGCAGCCTTAAAGAAAAAAGGAGACTTTTCCTCTTTCACGTTTAAATGGATGGAGCTGGAACATATTCTTCTTAGTAAGGTATCTCAAGAATGGAAGAAAAAGTATCCAATGTACTCAGCCCTACTATAAAACTAATTTATGACTTTCACGTGAAAGCTATAACCCAACAACCTAAGAATAGGGGGAAGGGATAAAGGAAGGGGAGGGAGCGGGGAGTTGGGAACAGGGAAGGGGATTGGTGGGATTACGCCTGCAGTGCATCTTGCAAGGGTATATGCGAAACTTAGTAAATATGGAATGTAAATATCTTAGCACAATAAAGGAGAGGGTGCCTGGAAGGCTATGTTAACCTGTGTGATGAAAATGTGTCGAATGGTCTATGAAACAAGTGTATGGTGCCCCAGGATCACATTAATGTACACAGCTATGATTTAATAATAAAAAGAGAAATATGAGAGGATTACCAATATAATAGTGTATTTTCAAATTCTTTTTTTTTTTAATTTTGCTTCATATACTTTGAATTATATAGCTTATAATCTAAATTATATAAAGATTTATAGTTGTAATGTTTTCCCATTACTGATACCTTTAACTTTATGATTGTTGTTCTTTATTCGTAAAGACGTTTTTGTTCTAACATGTACTTTGTTTGATGCTGGTATTGTTTTGTAGTGTTCAAATGCTATAAGATATTCATTTGTTTTCTTTAAACTTTCTCTGTGCTTATAATTAAATTTTGTATCTTTTAAGAAATATACAGTTTGGTCTTTTCTTTTTAACAATTCCTACATCTTAATCTTTTACATAGAATATGTTGTCCATTTTTATTTAATGCAGTTTCTATGTAGTCAGATTTACATTACCATCTTGTTCTTTCTTGTTGGAAAATCTCATCTATGGCTCAATTTATAACCTCTTATTTTTTTTATTTCATTATGGCTAATCAAGTTTTTCTATTATTTAATTTTTGTAACAACTCTATAGTAATATTATTTTACTCTTCTTTAAATAATTACACCAAAGATTAAAACCCATTTCCCTTAATCATAATAAATTAATAAAAATTAGTATTTTGCCACTTTCATGATATTGATACTTACAGAAACTTAAAACATTTTAGTCAATGTATGTCCATTCCCTCATTATGCTATTTTTAACATATTTTTAATTCCTCATAATATCGTAGCTATTCATGCGAGAATCCATTTTCAGTTATATTTATTGACATTTTTACTCTTCTCCATGTTACATAATTCCTTTCATACTTTGTATTTAAGATAGTTTTCATTCTTCAAAAGTATTTACCTTTAATTTTTCTTTTAGAGAGCAACTTCTGGTGAAAGTCACTTTGAAAATGACTTTATTTCACTATTTTTTATTCTTGTCATTATTTCTGTTTTTTTAAATTATTTTGTTTGTTTTTACTTTTCAATTTTTATTTGTTTTTTATTTTTTATCATTGGGGATTCATTTATTGAGGGTACAAAGAACCAAGTTATACTGATTAGATCTTTTAGGTGAAGTCCCTCTTATAATTCTCTCCCATCCCAAAGAGGTGTGTCACACCCCATGACCCTCAACCACCCTCCCTCAGTTAATATTTTACTGAAGGGAGTAAAATTGAAAGCTTTTCCACTTTCTGGAAGCAGACAAGTTTATTCTCTATCACCACTAGTATTCAACATAGTTCTGGAAGTTCCAGCCAATACAATTAGGCAAGAGAAGGAAATAAAGACATCCAAGTGTGGGTAAGGGAGGTTAGACTCTCCCTCTTTGCTGAGATATGATCTTATACTTAGAGAATCCCAATGACTTAACCATAAGACTCCTGAAGTGATCAAAAAAAGCACCAATATCTCAGGATATAAAATCAATGTCCACAACTCAGTAGCCTTCATATGCGCTAGTAACAGCCAAGACGAGAAGCTAATTAAGGACACAATCCCCTTCACAGTAGCTTCAAAGAAAATAAAATACATAGGAATATATCCAACAAAAGATGTGAAGGACCTCTATAAAGATAGTTATGAAACCCTAAGGAAAAAAATATAGCAGAAGATATTAACAAATGGAAGAACATACAATGCTCATGCTGGGAAGAATCAACATTGTTAAAATGTTTATACTTTCCAAAGCAAACTACAGACTCAATGCCATCCCGGTTAAAATATGAACATCATACTTTAAACATATGAGAAAAAATAATTCTTCATTTTGTATGGAACCAGTAAAAAACCCATATAGCTAAAGCAACAAAAATTAAGCTGGGGCATCACCTACCCAACCTTATGCTGTGCTACAAAGCCATAGTGATCAAAATAGGATGGTTCTGGCACAAAAAATAGAGACATAGACATACTTTTTAAATTTTTAAATAAAAAAAGTAAATTAAAGATTGCACACATGTATACTAAAAAACAAACATCATTTTAACCACCACTCATTTTAAGTAATAGAAGGCCTTTGATTACTCAGGAGCCACCTCTATGTCCCTCATTTTAATTTCACTCCCCCCTCTAGAAACAACCCCTATACACACTTCCAGAGAAATTATTTACTTTTGTGAGAATTTTATCACTGAGTATCCATTGCTAGATAGTATAATTTGAAATTTTTTAAATATGTGATGTGATAAAATATAAAAGATATTTTATGACTCTTATAATCAATATATTTCAATATCCATCCCTTCCTCCTAGTACAATTTACTTGCTAGAGAACCTGAGATATTAGAATTGTAGACTTTCCCAAAATTTGGATTTTGTTGACTGAATACTCATGGCATAAGTCAGAACATTCTTTTGTGCTTTATATATTTTGAATATTGACAGCTAGATCCAGAGCTTGGTCAGACTCAGATTCAAAGCCTTCAGCAAGAATAGAGGCGGTATTTCATTCTTTTATCAGGAGTAAGGTAATGCTTTTTTTTTTTTTTTTTTTTCTTTCTCACTTCTTCTCTGTCTTTTTATGTTATCAACCATTGACCTAAGGGAACATAGAAAATGAAGAAAGATTTAAGCAAGAAAATCTATTAAAAAGTGGCAAGAACAGAAAGAATCTGCACCCTGACCCATTCTGTACCTCACTCTTTCCAGCTCAGCATGACAGAAACTGCCCTGCAGGTGGCTGTATCCAAAAACACAGAGCTCTCTCTTCCTCAGTCTCCTACACAAGGCCTACAGCATTACCTGAGAATTGCAGGATGCCAACATTTCTGATACCCCTATGCTATTTGTTATAGAGGCTAAATTCAAGGTGAGTGCAATGGAAAGAATAGGGGAAACTTTCTTCTCTGCGTCTCTACTCATAGGGCAGAAGTTCCACTGGGAGAAGCAAACAGAGAAGATCACAGGTTACCACAATGCCCTGTATCAAGAGTAATGGCCCAAATATTTTCCCAATGTAAAGATAATGTTCATCAGAACAGAGATCTCTGAAATACTCCAACAATTAATTTACTTTATTCTCAACAAAGCATGGAGAAGCTCAAGCCTAGGAGACCTCTAAAAAACAGTTAAGAGTGTAATGGCAAGCAAATAAGAGGAAACTGGTTGCACCATGAGACCAACAAGCTAAACCACAAGCTAGCATCATTTTCATACACAGGGATCAGTAGAAACAACATTATTAAAATTTCCATACTATCCAAAGGGATCTAAAAACTCTATGCAATCTCCAGCAAAATGCCAATGTCATATTTCACAGATATAGAAAAAAAATTCTGCACTTTGTTTTTAACTAGAAAAAAGTGTGAATACCCAAGGGAATATTAAGCAAAAAGAACAAATCTGGAGGCATCACCTTACCATACTTCAAATTATGCTACAAGGCATGGTATTGGAAAAAAATTATTGACATAAGCCAATGGAACAGACAGAAAAACCAAATATAAAACAATTTGCTTACAGCTAGCTGATCTCTGACAATGCAGACAATAATATACAACTGGGGAAAATAAGCCCTATTCCATAAATGGTTCTGGGAAAATTGGATAGCTACATGCATAAGAATGAAATAGAATCCATATCTGTCACCACTCATAAATATTGATTCAAGATAGATAAAAGGCATAAAGGTAAGGCATGAAATCATAATAATTCTGGAATTCTAGAAAAAAATGTTGGAAAACCTCTTGTAGAAATTGTCCTAGGCAAGGAATTTATGCAGAAGACTCCAAAGGCAATCACAGCAACAACAAAAATAAATGAATAGTACTTAATTAAATTAAAAAGCTTCTGTACAGCCAAATAAATAAGCAATAGAGAAAATATAAAAACTATAGAATAGGAGAAAATATTTACACGTTATACAACTGATAAATGGCTAATAGCAGGAATATATAGAGAACATCAGCAAATCAGCAAGAAAAATAATCCCATTAAAAAGTGAGCAAAAAATATGAAAAGAAGCTTTTCACAAAAACATAGATAGCCAATAAACATGAAAAATTTCTCAGTGTAACTAATCATCAGGAACATGCAAATATAAACCACAATGAGATATCTTCTTATCCCAGTTACAATGGCTTTTATTAAAATGTCCAAAACCAATAGATTCTGGCGGGGATGCTGAGAGAAAGGAACACTCATACATACACTGTTGGTGAGACTGCAAATTAGTACAAAATTAAAGGAAAACATGTAAATTTACCTAACAAATAAAATTAGACTTACCATTTGATCCAGTAATCACACTATTGAATATTTACCCAAAGGAAAAAAAAAAAGACTTTTCATCAAAAATACACCTTCAATTGAATGATTATTGCCTCAAAATTCACAATTGCAGAAATGTGAAATTAGCTCAAATGTCCATCAGTTCATGAGTGGACCAAGAAAATGTGATATATTTATACCATGGAATACTACTCACCCATGAATAAAGATGACTTAATGGCCCTTTTAACAATTTGGATGAAAGCAGAAACCATTATCCTAAGTGAAATACCTAAAGAATGAAAAATATAAACATTTTAGCAATGTTGATTCTTCCCAGCAATGAGCATGGTATGTTCTCCCATTTGCTAATATCTTGTGCTATTTCTTTTCTTAGGGCTTCATAGTTTTCTTTCTTTCTTCTTTTTTTTTTTTTTTTGTTTTGTTTTGTTTGTTTGTTTGGTTTTTATTATTATTATTATTATTAAATCATAGCTGCATACATTAATATGATCATGGGGCATCATACACTAGCTTCATAGACCATTTGACACATATTCATCCCAATAGTCAACATAGCCTTCCTGGCATTTTCCTAGTTACCG
>CAUYPK010051895.1:0-44166 GCA_963574355.1 Loris lydekkerianus | reverse complement strand
TGTTCTTTTTTTTTTTTTTATTATAGATAAAAATATGCATTCACTCTGGTTTGCTTCCTTTGTTTTTGTGTGTAGTTCTTCTGAGATGTAGAGAGGTTGGTATTTTCATCCTAAGGGTTACCTCTAATATTATAAAGGTATATAGCCCCCCTAGTCCTTTCTTTAGATACATCTATTACTTCTTTCCTTTGAATGATGTTTTCTTTTCCTCACCATTAGCCCTCTACTTGACCATCTAATATTAGTCAACAGGAGTATCTTAATCTTTTTATTGTTAAATGTCTTTATCCTTCTTTTATTTATCAACTTTGAATAGTATTTAATCCCCAGTTTCTATAGATGAGGCAATCAGCAAAATTAATATAATTCCCATATTTTTTCCTCTTCTCCTCCTATTTTTTAGTAGTTGTACTATTTTCTACATTGTTAGTTCTTATGGCATTGTATTCTGCTTTGTTGCCACATTTTCTCTATATAAACAGACCCAGCCTTTCACAAAAGTGTCCTCAGTCACTTCTCCTTTGCTGAAGTTCATTCTTTATTAGTTTCCTCAAGAAGCGTTCATAAGAACATGTCCTGAGTGTTGGACTTTTCAGAATTATTTGTTTGTAGCCTTATTCCTTAAGTTTCCTGGGTATGAAATTCTTTGCTGATACTTTCTCTCTTTGAATATCTTGAGGATATTGTTCCAGAGTGATGATCTCTAAATCTGAAGTTACCTAAATTTTTTCTTCTAATAAATGACCCTGTTTTTTTCCAGTCTGCCCAAAGTTCTTTATCTTTGAAATACAATAATTTTATTAGAATATGGCTCCAGATTGATCATTTTTGCTGAATGTTTCCAGGTGTACAGAACGCCCATTCATTGTACAGATTTTTAAACTCAGCAAAGTTTTCATAAACTGTATCTTTGTATATTTGTTTTATTTTATAGTTTCGATTTTCTTCTTCAAGACTGCCTATTATGAGTATGTTAAGTCACTATCGTCTTCTGCATGCATCGTTTCTCTGCGGTCCTTTAAAATTTGTTCTTTATCTTCAGTTCCATTTGTGTGATTTTCTTATTTCTATCTTTATTGTGATTCCTACAAGGTCTAATCTTTCTTTGTGTTCCTTCCAATTTCATCTTGATTTATATTTCTTCTATAACTTCTTTTCTGAATTCTATAAGCTAACAACTCACATTCTGTTAGTGTCTTACCATCTTTTCCTTTTCCCTGAGTTCCTATATTTCTGCTTTATTATCTTCACATAGGTGATGGGGGGATATTTGGTCAGAATTTTTATCTGTTTAGTGGCAATATTTTTGTGTTCATTCTCAATATTGCTGTTTTTCCCTATATTTTTCCTTATGTATCTTTCTATTTATGCTGTGCCAATGCCTTTTATTACTCCTTAACTCCTAGCCTAGCAATTTATAGAAAAAGGAGGCTGGGGTAAGAGGAGGACAGGTCATGCCTTCCAAATCTCAAAACCCAAAGGCTCTGCTTCAGCATTAACGGAGCATCCTTCTAAAATGGTCATTTGCATAGCCCCACCTTCTTCTCTGACCCAAACTTAGTTCAAGTAGATGACTATAGCCAGCTCTGTGTACAGCCCTCACTCGCCTTCCTCTGTATCTGCTTACATTGGTACATGCATCAGAATAAATCTTTCACTTCAGGGAGCAGACTGCCTTTTCTGAGATCTGTGCCTACTGATCCATTTTATCCTTCATTCTTATATCTTCCCCCAGGCATCTTCTATCCTACCCTGATCTTGTAGCACTAATGCACAAGGGCTAAAGGCTAAGTCTTTCAGGGTGGGCTCCTTGCCTTCAGGAAGTTTGCTTTTGCTAGTCCTTGCTCAGACCTACTATTGACTTTACTCCATGTAGCATCTACTTTCATCAGCATATTTTGAAGGGGCTCCAGATTATATCAGTCCCCTCATTTTTCTGGAAGTGAAATTTTTAGGTTTCTTTATTATTTAATTCACTTCTTTTTTTTTTTTACAAAACACAGAAAAAGAAGTGGGAAGATAATGTCTCATGGTTTCAAGTTTATACTTCAAGTCTATGTCCACTTCACAGATGAAAAATCTGAGGGACAGAGAGATTAAGTTACTTCCTCAAGATTGCACAAATGTGCGGAGATGGTTTTGAGTGAGCCTAATCAGTCTGATTTGCCTTTTAGCCATTGTACTCCCCACACCACTCCACACTTCCCTTGGCAAATCTTACTAATTAATCATGGCAGGGTTAATTCCCCCCACAGAAATCTCACAGTGGGGAATACTTTGTAGGTATCCACCAAAATTGCTTCTTGAGGTGAAATCATCAGATTTTCATCCTGATTTTAAGCTTTCATACCTGAGCATGAATACATTTAACAAATGTGTTTATGCAGATGTTGAGAGAAGAGAAAATAGAGAATTCATGTGGGTAGAAGGCCTGTGCAAGAGGAGTTGGAAAGAACAGAAGACAAAAAATAAAAATAGGAAGAGTTCTTCCAGAATACTTCCAATACTCTTTAATATTTCATTTAGGCCTATACCTGGATATCATCAAATTTCAGGTTAAATTGAGATATTTAGTATCAATATATACAACAAGAAGTAACTAAGTTGTCTGAAGTAGACTACTTGTTTCATGAATGACCCTATCTCCAAAATCAATCCAGTACATATCACCTGGGGAATCAGTTGCCATTGAAAGTGTATTGATTATCAACCAGGTATCATAAAAGGTGCTTTATGTATTTTTTATTTTCTTTTTTCTTTTTTTCGCAGCTTTTGGCTGGGGCTGTGTTTGAACCCACCACCTCCAGTATATGGGGCCTGCGCTCTACTCCTTTGAGCCACAGGTACCACCAGTGCTTTATGTATTTTTTTAAGAATAAGAATTACAACAGCATTTATTGATTCTTTTTATGAAAAAAATAATAATAATAATTCTTTCTATGTACCAAGCATAATTATAAGAACTTCAATGTTTTAAGTCATATAATTCTCACAATAACCCCATGAAGTAGGTGCCTAAGGTCACCCAAAGAGGAAGTGCAGAGTCATAATGTGAGCCATCTCTTAACACAAGGACTTTTGGGAATGCACATGTCACCTAACACCAGAATTGACTGTCTCTCCTTCCTTGATTTGTTTCTTAAATGTAGAATAAATGCTTGTGCTACCATGACAACACTTTGCTCTTTTAACTGTAAACATCAGGTCTAAACACTTCACCAAAACCATGGCTTCAACAACCACATATGATGACTCACAAATCTCTCCTCTGCACTTGCATATCCAATTGTCTTTGGAATTTACCCAGTCGAGATTAGATGTCCCCAAAGCACTTTTAACTGAATAGACTTTTCCCCAGACCTTGTTTTTCTTTCTTTAGTGCTTCTCCCAGTGACGAGCCCTATAACCACATAAGCAGTCAGAATAATCTTTCATAGTATAAAATAGATGATTCCATTCTTCTGACCAAAATTCTCCAATGACTTTACATGGCACATGAAACCTATGTCCTCTGTTACCTTTTTATCTCCCTGACCTCATCTACTATCATTTCATCTAACCTTTGCTTCAGCCCAACTATTCTTTACTTATTCTTTACACTAATTTTTAACTCATCACATTTGTACTTACTATTCTCTGTTTGGGATGCTCTAAACTCTTAGTTCATTCCTTATACTGATTTTAATCTGTATCCTTTTGTTGTAAGAAATCATAACTGTGAGTGTAAAACATTTCAGCAAGTTCTATGAGTCCTTCTGAAGTATTATTAAGGCTGAAGGTAGTCTTGGGAACTCCCAAGCTTTAAGTTGGTATCAGAAGTAAGGGGACAACTCTCCAGCTTTCCACTGACCCTTACTCCCTTTTTTTCACTTAAATGCCTGCTTATATCATACCACTTTCCACTCACTGTATTTTTTGCTCTTTTTTGAATTTCTTGCCTTATCAAAGCTTCTCTGTTTATTGATCTCATTCCTTCAGAGTCCTGCTAAGTATATCCCTCCACACCATGCTTTATTCATCCTACCACACCCAGCTCAAGTGTTCACTTCTCCTTAAACATCAGTGCAATTTTTGTTTGTTGTTGTTTTGTTACACACTAACGAGAAATCAATCCTCTCTCAGTATTAATAAAACCAGTCTTCTAAGCTTGCAAAGCTGACACTCTATTGATACCCAAAATTACTCGCCTTTCATTTGAAACTCGTGTACTAAGCAGCATGTAAGACAAAGTTGGGGGAGGAGAAAGGAGACAGTGAAGGGGCAGGAAAAAGGGAGAGAGGGAAGTAGAGGGAGGAAGAGGAAGGAAAAAAAAAAGAAATTGAGTCTCAATAAATGAGAAAAGTTTGGCTTATACCCAGTGCTTTGACTCTAAATCAAAAATTGACTATGTGGGAGAGTAGAGCATTAAAGGTTAAAGAAACAGATATAGAAGATACAACGTTATGGTTGCTTTAGAAGTACAGAGGGCAAATGAACCATTTTACCTGTCAATATTCAACAACATTCTATCACAAAGTGACATAACAAGGTAAACAACCGTTTACCCCCTCAATATATAAGGCTTTTTATATTTCTTATGGCTTGGTAGCTTAAGGGATTTAAAATAAAGATCAATTTTTAGATAAAAAATAAAGAATATTTTATAGAGTATGACAAATTAGAGCATTAAGTCTTAGCTACTAATAACTAAATTAATATAACGTAGCACTTAATTTTAATGAATACTCGTTTTAAATTTTTATAGCCTAGATCAGTTAAAACCCCATTGTTATATTTTTCCCAATTTGTAGGAAAGAAAAACTAAAGTAGTTATTTGAAATCACCATAATGGTGAATGAGAAAGATTATACAGACTTCAACATACTTTTCTTTTTTCCTTACCAATTTATCCAAACTTGCTAAGTTAATTAGATAATTGCCCAATATCCACTGCATACTGTTTTGTATAGCTCAGCTAAATAGTGCAAGAATTAAGACTCAAATACAGCTTCCTGGCTCTAGTTCACTGAATTAAGGAACTGAAGGAAATTGTTTAAAATCAACTCTTCTGTTTTATTTTTTCAATATTATGAGCATATGGGGAAAGGATCTGGAGTGTTCCTTTTTTTTTTTTTTTCTTTCTACTAGAAGTAGAAATAGTGTAATAAGTACTGTGCTGAGCACTTTATATGTGTTATCTCATTTTATCTGTACAACAGTTTTGTGTAGTATTATTATTTTCTTCACTTTAGAGTTGCTGAGAATGAGGCTCAGAGTATTTAAGGAACTTTTCAAGGTCACTTAGTTAGCAAGTGGTGGAATGTGGGCATAAAACCAGGCTTCTGGATCCAGAACATTAGTGTTTAGGCACCCACTGTCACACTTGAAATGTTAAAAGTGGAGATTGTTTCTTTGTGGTATTTTTAGTTTAAATAACATATCTATTCTGTATAAAGAGGCAAATGCCATTGTATTTATAACATGGGAAATGAAGCTCTGAGCTATGTGTAAAGTTTTGGGCTGAGTGCCCATAGAAGGTTCAACAAAAAATACTTGGAGTTATTGCAGCTGGAATGAGCTGCTTCTCTGTTTACAATTAAATACATTTTGGATTAATTTCAACAGTAAATACTTTTCTTGGAGATGAGCTACACATAGAGTTCTACACACGTGGTTTTTACACCTAGGGATCATGAACCTGACAATGATGCCCATGTTAAGAATGGGCATCATTGCATGGGGTAAGTCACTGTGGAGATGCATTGCAGCCATGTGAGTCTCTACTGGCAGCCAGCCACCAACATTAAGTAATGAGAAAAATATACTCCATCAGGTAAAAAAGGATCTATATCTGTCAAATCCTTAGGGAACTTAGACTTACATAATCACTCTTTTCTTGAAATCAAATCATGTCTTTGTTAGATTATACCTTAAAACTTGAATATAAAATGTGTATGTATGAATAAGATACTTAAAATGATTTTTCTTAGCTGTGTTAAAATTTGAGGGAATAACTAAAACCACAGCATATCACACAGGTGCTTATTTCTTCTCAGTCCTAAAAATCTAACACAAGAATAAGAAAGAATGGTTTGAAACTGCATGGACACAGTGAATCAGTAGGAGAAATGACAGCAGACAAAAGTTTTGGAAAATGAAAAGCACATGAAGGATTAGCAGAGGGGAAAAACCAAGCAGGAAAGGAGTGCAGAGGTGGACGCCAATCACAAACTCACATCCTAAAACCCCTCGATGGCTTAAGAATGAAGGCACCAAATTACTGAACTCCCGAGTGAGGCAGGATGTTTCAAAGTGGGGTTTCTAAATGGGGACATGTGGAGGTCAGGGGTTTGAAAGTTGATCTAAAAAGCTTTGGAGCCAAAGGATATCGAAGGTTAATTATGTAGAAACATTGAATTAATCTTAGAGGAAAATGAAAAGGAAGCACCATTTTGAAAACCAGAATTTCAGCTAAAAACTCCATGCTAAATGGTGTGACTCCTCCCCCAACTAAGAACCTCTTTAGATCACTTAACTCTGAGAACAGCATAATACTGTACAAATAAGACATGAGAGGTTCCTTCTCTAAAGAAACGGTGCAGCCTCAGACTTGGGTGGCTCAACACAATGGTCAGCCAGATTACTACTTAATCACCTTCTATGTGAAACATCTCAGTTGGCAGGCCTACCCATGGAATTTTCAAGCCAATTTTTAGTGTTTTATTTATTTATTTAAAACTGAGTCTCACTCTGTCACCCTGGGGTTGAGGGCCATAGCTTCAGCCTAGCTCACAACAACCTCAAACTCTTGGGCTCAAGAGATACTCCTGCTTCAGCCTCTGGACAGGTGCTAACCTCAACACCTGGCTAGTTTTTTCTATTTTCAGTCGAGACAAGGGTCTCACTCTGTCTCAGGCTGGTTTCAAACTCTTGAGCTCAAGCAATCCACCCTTTTTGGCTTCCCAGAGTGCTAAGATTACAGACGTGAGCATCTCTGCATCTTTCTTTTAAATGATAACACAGGTACTGCAAACTTACAAAGAACAACTCCAATATAAAAAATAAGCCAAAACAAATGAAAATTTGGAAGAAACAAAGACAACAACAGGAATAGAAGAAGAGTTGGGAAAAAAAATCATCATTCTTATCCTTACAGAGATTAGACACTACATCAAAAAAACAAGAACGAGATACTTTTCTTTCTTTCTTTCTTTCTTTTTAAAGAAATAATCTGCCTGAGAAAGGTCTCCAAAAAATTAAAGAAAGCAGAAATAAAAAAAGTAAACAAAATATTTGAAATAGTAACTGATGAAAGTCTCATATAAGATAGAACGTAAATCAAAGATATAAAATATTATAGGATCTAAAATTAAGAAAATAAGGGGCTCAGTATTAAAGATTCAACATATAATAGAAATTGCAGAAAGAAGAAATAAATATATCAGAAAGAAAGAAACAACACAGGAAATTCCCCCAGAAAAGGAAGGATCAGTTTCCACATTTATAAAGGCCTTCTGCGAGCCCCACACAATGAAACTGGAACTACCTGGGGAGTGGAGTTTTGTCTTCAGAGGTGGACAGGCCTAGGTTAGAGTCTTGGGTATTTGAGCCTGGGGGAACCTACTGTGCAGGTTCAGTAAGAGGATTAGAGGACAACATGGAAAGTACCAGCAAAGCACATGCCACAAAATAGATAATTAATAATTGCTATGCTTCCCTTTCTTATCTTTTCTGTGGCTCTAAGAGGCTGAATTTTTAAGAATTTCTAGATTTTGCATTCAAGTTGCTTCTGTTCAAATCTTGGTCCTCCCATTCATTAGGCTGTAACCCTTAGAGTAGTCATCTATTCTCCCTAATCTTAGTTTCAGCACGTCTGAAAAGCCCTGTGATGAGACAGTGGTAGGGAAAAGGTGTGTTCTACTAGCACAGCAACTGGGTTGTGTGCACAGCAAAATGGGTTCTCAGAAACAATAACAGTGATAATAACAATAAATTAAAAGATATCATTTCTTTCCTCTCTGCACCTACTTAAAGCAAAATACAATAACAGAAATCCCATGGGGATAGAACTAAGAATAGTATTTCACAACTACATGTGACATGTGGACTAATTTAATAATTCCTCCATAAAAGAGAATTAGAATATGTCTTCCAAGAAAAATTCTAAAATTTCAATGATGTGATACTTAACAGAACATGTATCTATATTGAGGTGATGTTGAACAGGGTACTTATCTATATTGATGTGATATTTGACAGAATATTTACCTATATCCACTTGTCAATTCAGACAGTCAGACAAAGCACCACCTCTGTGCCCCTTCTCTACTCTCCATATATTTGACAAGTAATTTGTTTACTTGTCTTTTCCTCATTGTTATTTGGCTGACTGGTGAATCTAACAAGTGGCTTATTGAATTGATCATTGAATTGAAAAGTTGGTTCTGTAGGACTAAATAAATTTGGCAGCCCAATGTAGCTCTGCTACATTTAAGGCAGAGGACTTTCTAAAAAATGAGGTCATAGGGTTACTGTGCGTAGGTCCAGCACAGTTCCAGGATTTTTCTCTTTGACTTTGGTGTGTTTTCTTTCTTTCTTTCTTTCTTTCTTTCTTTCTTTCTTTCTTTCTTTCTTTCTTTCTTTCTTTCTTTCTTTCTTTCTTTTTTTTTATTGTTGGGGATTCATGGAGGGTACAAGACCTATCATACACTGTGACCCTGAGTGTTTTTTTTTTCTTTGACAAAGGTACTTTTCTTTCTCTTTAAGGTTTAGAGATATTATCTTATTTACATGTCAATCATTGGCAATTAGAATATTACATGGGGAATAGATGATACATTTAAAATGCTGTTTAATAAATGAATGAATTATGGTATACACAGACTCCTTAAACTCTTATACTACTAGAGCAAGTAGCTTCCATCCCAAAACAAAACACTATTTTCTAAACCTCTCTATTTGAATTAAATAAAATCCCAAGCCCACTAGTATGCAAATTTTATTTTGTTTCCTAATGACGCAAATCCAGATGGAACATTTATTATATGCTTGTGTTGTTTCAAGAAGTGCAAAGGTAATTCAGTCACAGTTTGCCACCCCCAAGGACTCCCACTTAAAATGAAGTCACAAGCAAAGCCTTTTTGCTGTACAAAACTTCCCTTTATAGAGAGTTTGCTTAAAAATGTAAGAAATTTCACAGATGGGAGATCTGAGTATTTCCTAAAGGTCATATTTCCCCCCAAAATTAGTTTCTTTACCCTTCCATTCTTACCGTACGGGGTGGAATTACTTTTTATTGTTTAATGTTAAATTTAAGGTAATTATGACTTAAAAGTCATGGACTTTTGCTGTCTGGAAGCAGAATGTTTATTCAAGCAAATAAGGAACAAATAAGGAAGCAAATAAGGCGATTTGCTTACCTGGTTCTTGTGCCTGAATAGCGACCCCAACTGCACATAGCACAATAAAATGAAGAAGTGGTTTCCTGAGAAAAGAAAAAAGCATTCGGGAAAAATCAGTTGGACATTTACAAGCATATAAAATCCAAAATGGAGTCAAACGCAAGATTAAGAATTAAACTATTATTTTAATTAGCATGGAATTTTAATATTCATAGTGATTAAGAGCAAAGGCTCTAACTTCAAGTTCCAATATTGCCACTTGCTGTGTGAGTTGGGCACACTTTTTAGTCACTCTATTCCTTAGTTTCTTATTTGTTAAACCTATCTCATACAGCTTTTTGAAGATTAATTAGAAAAATTCATGTAAACCACACAAAGCAGTGCCTGGCACAAAGGAAGCCCTAAATAAATGTGAACTAGTATAGGTGATATTATTATTATAGATGTCAAATTAGCATATATGTAATTTCATGCACAATAATAGAAATTTCCACAAAATAACACAAATTACAGTCACTTTACTACAGAGTTTATAAATTAGTGATACTAGATATTTGTTTACATGAATGTTTGTATGTAAAAGCTATTTGAATATCATATTTAAATCACTTGGACTAGATTCATGATTCTTTGATCTTGAAAATAGTAATGGCCTGTAGATATCCACACTGCATACTTTGATTAGCCAACAAAGAAAAGTGCTCATTCATATTTATTAGCTATTAGTTATCTAACAAAAATTTTTTATGATTTTCTGGCATAATCAATCATTTAACACATTTTGTTGAACATTCTGAAGAATGTTATATTTACCTCCCAAATGAAAACTGTAGAAATAATTTTAAAAATAGATGAAGAGAATGCTAAAAACAGTACTTCATTACTTAATTCTTGTTAATATAGACTCTGATTCTGTTTTTGATTCTAACCCAGGGAATCTTCAAATAACATCTGCAAATTGCTATTCTGCAAGGAATGATTACAGAGCTTCCTGGAAATCATTTATTCTTTTTTATTAAGTTGCTGGTATAACCGTATAAATGCTGGTTCATTTCTATTGGCTACTAATAATACCTTTGTCAACTAGTATAAGAAGCATCTTACATAAGAAAGACTTTTTACAAAATTTAAGCCAAAATATAAAATTATACTATTTATACTGAAACATAAATTTCACTTGTATTAAAATGGTATTCACCATTTGGTAGTAAGTGAAAAATGTACACTCTATGTTCATTCTCATTCCAGAGCATAGCTTTAATAAGATAAGGTTTAGATAGAATATTTATCAACGGTCACAAACTCTATAACCTAATCAATCGATTCATTTCAGAAATTTCAACTGATAGGGACAAACAGCAGAACCATATATTTTAATGACCCCTATAAGACATTGCCATATGTGGTGTCATGGTGTCATCCATTTAGATCAATGGTTCCCAAAAGTTATTTTGCCAAAGAATCACCTAAAGCGCTTGTGAAGAACGCAGATTCTGGACACTGCCAGGGAGAGGATGATTCAGAAGTGTGAGGTAGACCTCCAGGATGTACACATTTTAACTAGATAATTCTAATGCACATTTTAAAATCCTTTTCTACCGCACTTGGGCAGTGATTTTCAGATTTTAGAGTGATCAGAATCATCTGAAGATCTTGTTAAAAATCACTTGGCCCCACCATCAGAGGTTCTGACTGAGTAGCCTGAGATGGGGCTCAAAAATATGCAGCCATGCAAAGTTCCCAGGTGCTGCTGCTCCACTTTCTCAGGACCACTGCTCTGAAACAGATGATGCCTAAGGGATGCTATATGGCCCACCTGTTTTAGATATTTTTTGGCATTGGCTGCACCATGGAATCACCTGAGGTGTTCTAAAACCTACTAATAATTGGGTCCTGTCCCCTACCCCGACGGAGATTCTGATTTTAGCACAGTACAGGCATTTTTAAACACCAGTCAGTATTCTGATGTGCAAACAAGGTTGAAGATGACTGTGCAAGATTAAAATGATTTCTTTGCTCTCCAGGGTGGATTGAAATGTGATATAGAGCTGTGGAAGGAGGCTCTTCTTTCAAGTTCTTATTTCCTGACAAGATACCTATCAGTGAGATGAGGAAACTGGTTAGGATTACAGTCATGGAAGGATGGCACATCCTCGTCACACTGTCTTGGCAGAAAGTAGAATGTGAGTGGAAGCCTGCCTAACTGCCCAAGATAATCAGGCTCACTCAGAGCTTAGAAACACCCTCACAGGTACTTTTCCATTCAGAATAAAGCTAACTAAGGAGGAATAGGAATACAGTAGCCAGCACTATTAGCAATTCAGCAAACTCATCCATTTCTCCAGTGATCTCAGGAGAGAAAAATGGAAAATAAAGTTCTTTCTAGAACAAGTCCATTCATGGTATGAGACAGGAAAGCCTAAAGGCATCAAACGTCAGCCTTCAGCCAGGTGATTCTAGAGGATTATGACAAATCAGCTGAGCCATATCTTATGTAAGTGGACCTATATAGCTGATGACTAATGCATGGGGAAGTAAAGTGGCTGAAATGGAGATTTCCTTTCTCTTTTTCAACTCCCCACACTAATACCAACCAAAGAAGGAAAAGTCAAGTTCCTTACAAAGCATTCAAACCCCATATTATTCAGCCTCAACTTCCTTTTTTTAGCAATGTGGATCCCATTACACCTGATACTTCCGAAGTTCTAGTCATACCAACTTATTGCCTACTCCCTGGACAGAGCTTGTAGATGTCTGAAATGCCCTCCCAGTCTCCACCTGCTATTCTGAAGTATATTCAAGACCTAATTATTATGAAACACTACCTCTGTGAAGTTTTCCATCATTCCTAGAGAGGAACGGAGTTTGCCTCATCTCTGTACTCTTGATGCTTTAATTGTAACTTTAGTATAGCCCTTATGTGGCCTAACTTTTATGATTAATTGCTAAGTAAATATCTGAGCAAGCAGCCAGTCTTCACCTTTATCTCTCTCATACCCATATCTTACATGAAATTGATACTTAATGCATACTTTAGAAAAGGAAAGAAACAAGAGTACCATCTCCCAAAGACTGAGGAGTTCAACTCTTCCTTATGAACCTCATCCTTTTAACACTTAAGAAAAGTAAAGTAAAATAAGGGTACTTTTAGTTGGATGTCCAAAGGGAGAAAGAAGAAAAATAGAACTTTTAAAAATCTTCTATGGCAGAGTATATGAAAGGCATCTCTTTTTTTTCTCTTTTTAACTTTTTCTTAAAACTCTTTTTCTTATCTCTTAATTGGGAACACAGAGAAGAGATGACATTTCAATGACAGTTTGATAAAGAGTCAAATTCTATTGCTGTATACAATGGATATTTAATGAAGCTTAGCATTTAGGGCTATGTCTGTTGGGCTGAGCTTATTTGTTTCTTTGGAGATTTTACCCCCTGTATTCCATTTACTATACAATTCCTTAACAACAACAAAAGCTAAGTTTCCACATTAGCATGTAGGTGGTGGATTCTCAATGGTGGCAGCTATTACTTGTCTTTTTCTGGTTCTTAGTTGGCTCATCTATTATGTGATGACATAATATTAATTTTATATATGTACATTGTATGTTCCAAATGTAAAATACTATAGTTTGTGTGTATGAGACCACACTAGTATACTGGTATTAAAGGACAAAAATCAAATTATCTGGTAAGATTTTATATAAATCATATATTAAAATCTGTTTAATAAATATGTTATTAAGCTACAAATCTGGAAAGGTCTTCCTACAGTTTGGACCAAATCCTGTGTTAACTAAGTAACCTAAAATAATTTACTAAGTTTGTTAATTGGTTCATATACTTAGTTTACTCCAACAAAAAGCATATTAAATATGAATATTTTTCAAGGCTGGATGTGGCAGCTCACACCTATAATCCTAGCACTCTGGTAGGCTAAGACAAGTGGATTGCCTGAGATCAGGTGTTCAGACCAGCCTGAGCCAGAGCAAGAAAAAACTAGCTGGGCATTGTGTCGGGTGCCTGTAGTCCCAGTCTCTTGGGAGGCTGAGGCAAGAGAATCATTTGAGCCCAGGAGTTTGAGTTTAAGTTTGCTGTGAACTATGATGCAGGGCACTGTACCAAGGGTGACAAAGTAAGGCTTTGTCTCAAAAATAAATAAATTAATTAATTAATTAAAATTAATATTTTTCAAATATTCAAAACATGTTTGTTTTCATTTACTGTTGTGTGTATCTAGACACTAATACAAAGTTGTAGAAATGCTTATACCCAGACATTTAACAAAATCAGACAAGTGAAGTCAACAATATGATAACAAACATTTAATAAAGGTTCAAAAAATACAGCCCCTGATATTGATATCTAACAAGATATAGAACATTCTGCATGAGTCTGGCTGGTGAGCCACAATTTTGGTTTGACAACAACCACAGGACAAATACAACTGGGCATATAGGGTAAAGGCCTAAAGTAGACACAACAGAAAGCGTATAACCAAAGACCATCCTCTGAACATTTAAGGGACTAAAATCCATTCCAGGCATCTTCCCTAGATGATTCTTAGAGATATTGAGCTTTCTCTTTATCTGAAAGGTCCAAGAGATATCAAGGGAATCCCAGGCACATTTTTGTGTGAAGTACCCAGGAGACTGTAAAGTTAGGTGTTATAAAAATACCTGCCTTCGGGCTACTGAGACTCCTCCTGCATAGACGCCGTTGACATAGTAAGAAGGACTTGCAAAATCTCGTGACTAGAAAACTTTTTTTATGAGTTGGTAAACAAATTTAAAAGGGGGAACTAATTTGAAAAACACACACACGTGATTTACATCCATGAGTTCCACCACACTGTGTTTATATGCCAAAAAATTTTCAAAGTCATGACAACTTTACAGATTTTGTTCTTTACTGGCTGCTAAGACCAGAATAGTTAAATTTTTGATCTTTGTTCCCAAAACAACTGAAAAAGTTTTCATCACAGCAGGGGGGATATAGTCAGATATTTTAGGAAGCACAGCAGTGTTGTTACTAATTTACATACAATGAATTTTTCGGACTATCAATTCAACTCAATGGGAACTTTGTAAAACTAATCCATTGTGAAGCAAACTACAGGCTGAACATCCCTGAAAATCTGAAATCCTACGTCCTCCAAAATCTGAAACTTTTTGAGTGTCAACATGATACCACAAGTGGAAAATTCCCAACATGACTTTATGTGATGAGTCACAGCAAAAACTTTGTTTCATGTGCAAATTGCTAAAAATATGGTATACAATTACCTTCAGGCTATGCATATAAGGTGTATACAAAATATAAATGAATTTCATGTTTAGACTTAGGTCTTCTCTCTAAGATATCTCATTATGTATATGCAAATATTCTAAAATCCAAAAACATCCTAAATCTGACACATTTTAGTCCCAAGCATTTTAGATAAGGGATACTCAACCTGGATAACATTTGGTTAATTCTATTCATGGGCAATTCATGAAGTGCAAGAGAGAGAAGCACTTAAGGACTTCAAATCGTCAAAGTACCTAAGTCCAGTTAGGAGGAGGAAAGAAAAATGCACCTAAACCTGTCATAGAAAAGACCACAGAGGTTGTGATTATTAACTAGCCTACCAAAAATCTCTGGCACATACTAGTGTGAAATAAAGATTTTTAAATGAATGAATGAACCAGACAATCTTCAGCCAAGAAAATTACGGGGGGGGGGGGGGGTTGAGTGTCAACAAATTTATTACTTCCCCAGCATCTTTTACCTGCACATTGATCCCAAGATCAAGAAAAGTCTAGTCTTCTCAACCTCTATTTGTTCAGCTAAGAAAGTCACATGTTTTAAAGGCCTTTAAGGATCTGGTCTCTCGTTCTCTCTCCTGTCTAGTTCCAGTCACTTCTTCCCTACAGTGTGTGTACCAAATAACTTCCTTTCATGGAGGTGCTCAAATACACTGTGCTCTCTCCCCTCTGAGCCCTTTACTGTTCCTTCTGTCTGGAAAATGCCATGCCCTTTCCTCTTAGGTATCAGTCAAGATTGAATTCCCTCTGGCTAGCTTTTCTTCCAGTACCGTCCTTCCTTTCCCTGCCTACCTACCCAGGAGCCCCTCCTTCATATGCCATCATCCCTTATCGCGTTTTATTACACTTGCTCGTGTAATGTACCATTTCCTCTATTAGACTATGCATATTAGGAGGGTAACAACTGTGTCTGTCTTGCTCAACCGTTGTGTCCTACTGCTCAGAATCACACTAGACACATACATGGAGCTTGGTAAGCACTAGTTGAATAAACAAGTAAATGAAGGATGAGTACATTAATGATAAGCCCTTTATAAGAATGAAAACGCAATGGTCTTCACTTCTCACTCAAAGTTACAAATTCTAAAATAACCCATAATTGCAAGGCATGGCAAGGAAATTAGCACAGCTATTCTAATTCCCAGAATGAAATTTATTGCCCTTCTACACCTTCACAAATTACGAAGCAGAATGTCTAAACAACACTCAAAATGACTTTCTATAAATTACGTTTCCACTCTCTGAGACATCAGTTTATTTTAAACATTTATTTGAACAGAAGAATAACTAAGCAACCCAAAAACCAGAATTTCGTGATAGCTAAGAAATAGATCTTCATATATAAAATTTCAATTTTTATGTTATAGAAACACTTTAATTACTAAAATATCTTCTCCAGGAGACTTTCTGATCATATGTTAAACCTATGGATCTAACACTGACTTTGGGTTAATTCTACAAATTCACATTAGGTAACCTATACAAAGGCAATCCCATGAAAGAAATATCTTTAAGGGTCCAGTGTTTTGTTTGTTTGTTTGTTTTATTTAGTTTTTTTTTTGCAGTTTTTGGCCAGAGCTGGGTTTGAACTCACTACCTCTGGTATATGGGGCTGGCGCCCTACTCCTTGAGCCACAGGTATCCCCTAAGGGTCTAGTTTTAAAACTGTAAATGTTTAGTGGTGACTAATCAGAACTATGATTTTAAAAAGCTGCTCCTGCTCTTACAAAACCCCTCCACAAAAGGAAGGTGGAAAATGAAAACCTCGGGGATTTCACGAGGAACCCTTGAGGTTTAATCCAGTGGCCCGACCCTATCATCAGCTCATCAGCTGCTTCTCCCGAGGCCCTGCCCTGCAGCTAGGGGTTGGTGGCATACTTTTTTCAAGTTGAAAAACTCCAAAATCTTTATGAAAATTTTTTCTAGAAACAATTTTCTCACTGAATCATTAACTACCTTTTACGCAGTTTGCATGCGTGCGGTTGGAGCTGTGAGTTCTGTAATCTGATGTAATTAGGAATTACCCTGAATTCTCTGCCGTCCATCCCCACTAGCTCCTGTAAGGGAACAAATTGGATATTATGAGATATCCAGTCTGCTAGGGTCTGACCCAGAGACCCACTAAGAGGTAAGGGGTGACCGGCACCTTCCCCCAGGACCCGCTATCCATCCCCACGTGTCTCCACTAGGCTTCTTTCTCCATCCCACGTAGTATGATTTTGCCTCAGAATTCCCCTGGTGTAATCCATTCTATTCGCTTTCTCTGCCTCCCTCCCCCCAATCATCTGGACCCAATTTACAAACCCCAAACTGCCCAAGAATTTATGCAGGGCCTTTTCTGGGAGCGTCTGGAAGGGAAGTGTAAACCAGACAAGACGGAGGCCAGGAGCAGAAGATCTGCTTTCATCCGCGAGGGCTGGTCACCACCACCAAGGAGAGTGTTAGTCAGCGACGTGGGCCTTGCGCAGTGGCAGGGGAAACCCTCACGGGGAGGTGCTGGACGCCAGGGAGGTGGGGGCCTCTCCAACCTCTCCAGGTCTCTGGACCCGCGGAGGCTAGAGCCTCTTTGCACTAGACCCGATCAGCAGGATCGTGTGTCCAGCGCTCCAGGATCGGTGGCACCCCCCGCCTCGCTATCCAGACCAGTCCACAGAGGTAGCCGGCAGACCTTGACCTCTTCCAGCACCCGGGTCTCCCCAGCCCCAAGCAGGGCGCAGCACCGGGTCGCGGGGGTGGGTGCTTTCCTCCTCCTGGCTCTGCGGGTGCGCAGGGAGGTGCCTCCTGATCGGCAGGACAGAGAGGCTCCCAGGGGTCAGAGAGGAAAGTGCAGCAGCACCGCCAGGCCCGCTGCACGCGGCTGGGAAGCACGTGTTCACAAAAACACTGCCACGAGGCGGGATTTCTCCGCACCCCGCCCCCGCCAGCCCCTGGCTGGCACGTTCAAGTCCAGCCCCCGTCCTCCTCCCACCTACTTCCCCCAGGGGGAGACTCTGCAGAAAATCACCCCACAGGCCTGCGCCCCTCTCGCCCCGGGGCCAGAAGCAAACTTGTGTGACCCACTGACCTCTTCCAGGGGGACCAGGGCAACCAGCCAAGAACACGCCCCCTCCATGTCTTTTTCCCAGTGAGGAAGTGGGAGCAGATACAGCTCCCAAAAATAAAAGTTGGGAGCTGTACCTGCCTAAACACTCCCCAAGATGGGTAGCACATTGTTGGCCTTCTAATAAGAGGCGATTGCCTCTGAGCCCGTGAGTACAGTAGTGTTCCAACACCCCAGGTTCTGCAGGCATCGCTGCCCCACGCCTGTGCCCCGCGGTCCAGGCTATGCGCACGGAGCCCAGGGAATGTCTGGTGTCGCAGCAGAAGCCAGGCTGGACCCCTGAGGGGCACCGCTGTTGGGAGGAGGGGCAAGACCTCAGCTGGGGCTCTGCAGGAGAGGGGAGGAGGGCGCGAGGGCGGCGGGCGGCCGAGTCCCGCTCTGGAGCCGCAGTAGCCGCGGCGGAGGACTTTGGGGCCGGTGCCAGCGAGCCTTTCCTCAGGAGCCACAGGATTGCTTTAGCATAAACTGAGATCCGCTGGCACGAAACTTCCTTTCAAGCACGGTATGTCACATATTGAGAAGACAGAGGGAAGATGCCACCGCTGCTCGCTGGCTCCCAACGCCAAAACGCGCCAAGGAGACGCACTACAGATCTCCAACCCGCTCAGCGGATCCAGGGGGTGGAGAGAGGGGTTGGTCTAATCCCTACCCGGGCGGGTGGGCTACTTACGTTTTTGTCGTGGGGGAGACTTTTCCACGCCTTGTCCTGTGGGCTCCTAAATGCATTTGTGTGCATTTGTCCGTGCAGCAAAGCGCTAACGGAAAATAGAAGCCAACTCGGAACTGCTAAGGGTGCAGGTAACTGTCCATGAAAAAGGGGGAAATCACATGAAAACCGTGCTCCAACCTTGCCACAAGAATAAAAAAATAGGAAGGGGAGATGGGGGAGTAGGAAACAGCACCGAACGGGAGGGCAGATAGGCTTTGTAGCGCCCTGGCTCGGAACGGACGAGCCCCCGGGTTGCGCTCCCCTGGGAGGCGGGGAGGAGGTGGGCCTCACGGGGAGGCGCTGAGCAGCAGCCCGGCGGCCAGTGCAGCCCTCGGGTTCACTTGCGGTTCAAAGGCGACTCTGTGACTCCAGCGAGTCCTCTGCTTTGGGCCTGGGAGGAGAAAGGGGTCGGGGGAGGGAAGGAGATGAAGGGGGGGAGGAAGTCCTTGGAAACAGCCCGCACCCCAACATTAGTCTAGCAAGCACACACACCCACTTCGGAAAACAAGTCGGTGCGAGGGGGCCGGTGGCAACTGCAGGCGTCCGGCGTGGACTGCTGCCGGCTGCTCAGCCTGGAAGAAGAGCAGCCAAGCAAATCCGGCCGGTGTTAAATTTCACCGCGCACTGACTTGCAATGACATCACCAAACACAGTGCACACCTCCCCCAGGCCCCGCAACCTTCCCCCACCCAGCGCCAGCCCAGGCTCCCCGGTTTGCTGCGCTGCGGTGGGGCTGGGCGGCACCCCGGGAGCCCACACGGCCTCCAGGCACCGCCCGCACGCTTCCCCTTCCACTGGGAGGTGACTTAGCGCACTCCCTCCCCACGGTGCCAGTGTACCATTGCCATCGAAGCAGAACCCGATGGGAAGTTTTCCTCCTTCGTGGCTCCTACCCCCAATCTGGCTCTCTGCCCTCTCCCCCACACCTTTTGAAATCGTACTCAGCGGAGTCCTTCATCCCCACCCAACCCTTGCTTTATTGCAGTTAGGCATGTGGCCTAAGTCTTATTATTAACTGACCGTAACTGTTCTCATTCCTACCTTTCCGTTTTAATCTGTCCCCGTTCCCCCTGTAATACACCTCTCTGCCTCTCCTGCCCTTTTCTTGTTCACAAGTGCGGATTATGGTCCGCAGTTAGGCAGCAAGATCGTGCCTACCAACTTGGAAACCTTCTATAATTTCTGTAACATAATTTCATTTTGACACAGCCTCCACACCCCCATGCCCTTATCATACTTGGAAGTCTACTCTCTGATTTTCGCAAAAACAAAACAAAACCCTCAAAACGAAAGTTCGGGTTTTATCTCCTGTATTAATAAGCTTGGAAACTCAGCAAAGCCCAGGATCTGCTATATCTTGCTTTCCTCCGTTTTTAGCACCTAAAAAAAAAAAAAAAAAAAAAAAAAAAAAATCACACCGGCATGTGTGTTGAGCGAATGACGATTGGATATTCCTCCAAATATGAGGAGTCAGTTGTGTGCGCCATCCGCAGATGGTGACCCTCTCACACACTTAAAGGGTACCACATTTTACACACACACAAACACACATTATACAGGTTAAAGTGACCACAGTGGTGAATGACAATGACTGACATGACTCTCAAGTTTGCTATTTTTTTTTTTTTCAGTACAAGAATATGGAATTCATCTTTCCCTTCCTCAATTTTTTAACTTTTTATTCTGGAAAATTTTTTAATGTATAGAAGTATTCCAATAATAGTACAGGGTTCCTGTACACCCTTTCCCTGGGTTCCCCTAATGTTAACATCATATGTAACCAAATTGTGATCAACCCTAAGCAATTGACACCAATAAAATACTAATAACTAATCAATAAATTTTGTGGAAATCTAGTCAGTTTTTCATTAATGTCCTTTGGTCTCAGATCTTACCCAGGATCCTATATTGTGTTTCACTAATTAAATAACATGATTAATTAATGTGATAATTGAATGGCAGGTCTTCTGAGCCTCCTTCCATCTGAGCAGTCCTCTCTCCCTTTGTCTTTCCTGATGGTGAGAGCACTGAGAAGTCATTTTCTAGATTTGTGTTGGATCGTCTCACCATCACATTCAGGTTATGTGTTTGGGGCATAAATACCACTGCAGTGATGTTGTGCCCTCCCTAGGGCATCATCCCCGGGGTAGAAAATGTTGACGAGTCTCATACTGCTGATGCCAACTTGTATCACCTAATTAAGGTGCCCACCTCCCAGGGTTTGCCTCTTTAAAATCTCCCCCCAATTTTTGTTAACAGATAACCACAGCTTTCTGAAATTCTCCTAGAAATCCAGGTATGAGGGAATATACTCATTCTTAAATGGCCTTAAACTCCAGTGTTTCTGCTTTTTGCTGGTCAGCTAAAGGAGAATAATTAATTTGGCTTACTGGAAAAAACAATAGAATTTGGCAGATTGTAAGTAACAAACTCTGTCTCCATTCTTCTATCAGTTCTTTAAAGAGTAAAAATATTTTTTTCTATTCACAATACTGAGTCTGAATAATGCGATACGGTGCAAAATGAAGTTATTTAAATGTATCTCCAGTTATTTGCACATAACAAGAGAATAGTTGCTCATTAGAGTTAATGGAATCCTTATCATGCTGATGTTAAAGAACACAGGAACTCTAAGACAGAGGATATTTATTTGGGGAGAGGAGATATTTGTCCAGGAAACGATATACAGACTGAATGCTATAGACTATGGGAAAATGGAGATTAGCATAGATCAAAATGATCAAGGCAGACTATCCACAAACCTTGGGACTTAGCTCATCCATTAAAAGCAAAAAGGATTTACACAGGTGGAGAGGAGAAATGCATGGTATAGTATGGTCACTCATTAGAAGGCTAACAGCAAATAAACCAAGAGGGGGACATCTAGATTATTTTCTGACAAAAGAACCTCTAATTCAGGCTAAATTAGAGGTTTGTGCATTGGAGAAGAGGATGGGGGCAGGCTGGGGAAGGCCCTGGATGCCAGGGGAAGGGCTGTCTCAGTTGTTCAATAAACACATATCACATTACCCACTATGTGCCAAGGACTCTTATAGGCATTAAGTTATATGTGTATTAGTGGACAAAATACATAAAAGTTCTTCCCTTCATAAAGTTTGTATTCTACTGTTTAAGATTCACTCTTAAAGACAACAGGAAACAAAAACTTTTAAACCCATAAAGATTGATATTCTGTATTCCCATTTTAAGATCAGTCAGCATCAAAGGTCAGGATTGAAAAGAGCGAAAGTTAGGTGTAAGTGTTGAGATATGTTAGGTTTCTGAACTATGGTGAGAATAGTAGAAAAGCTGACTAAGAGGATAATTATTAATAAAGAAGAGCCGATAACTGGTTAGTTTGGGAAGGAAGGACGTAGATGAAATTAAAAGCCTAAATGACAAAGAAATTACGACATTGGCCAACATCAAAGGGGATGACAAATACTCAGAGGGATACAAATTATGTTTGAGATTATGATAGAACATTTGGTGGAAACTATTCAATTAAATAGGGGAAAGAAAGTTCAGACTTAAAAGTTTTAAATTTCCTCATCATCTGCACAAAATGTTGTTTAAAGCCTATTTTCAAAGAAGGGACTATTGAAACAGAGAACAGAGAGCCAAGGATATAAACTTACAGAAGTGGGAGGAAACAGGGCAGAACTAAAGGAGACAGAAGAAAAAGCATGTAGTAGTATCGATTAATAGTATAGGAGCTCTAAAAATAATATACTTCACCACAAAGGAAACAATCTTACAAAGTGAATAGACAAGTCACAAAATGGGACAAAATATTTGTAATCATGTTAATGATTAACATGATATTTTGACAAAATATTTGTAAATTAAATCCCTTCTCAGATTTAAGGGATTTAATAACCAGGATATATAAAGAACTCAACTCAAAAGCAAAAAGAAAAAAAAAAAAAACTAAAAATGGGCAAAAGACCTGAACAGACATTTCTTAAAAGAAGATATAGGAATGGCTAACAGATATATGAAAAAGTGTTCAACATGTTTATTTATCAGACAAATACAAATCAAAATAACAGTGTGATATTGTCTAACCCCTGTTAAAATGGCTTGTATCCAAAAAGCAGGTAATAACAGACACTGGTGAGGATGTGGAGAAAGGGGAGCCCTCACCCTCCATCAGTAGGAATATCATTTACTACAGCCACTATGGGGGACAGTGTGGAGGGTCCTCAAAAAACTGAAAATAGAATTCCCATATGATCCAGCAATTCCCCTACTAGGTATATATCCAAAAGAAATGAAATCGATACATCAAAGAGATATTTCCACTCATGTTTACCGCAGCACCATTCACAATAGCCAAAATATGAAATCAACTAAGTGCCCATCAGTGGATGGATGAAGAAACATACATATGACAAATTATACAACCATAAACAATTAAATCTTATCATTTGTGCAACATGGATGGAACCGGAGGCCATTATATTAAGTGAAATAAGCCAAGCACACAACTATAAATATTGCATGTTCTCACATGCAGGAGTTTAAAAAAGTGGATCTGATGGCAGTTACCAGAGGTTGGAAAACACGAGGAGAGAAGGGGAGAGGGATGGGGGGAGGAAGAATATAAATGTGTTTCTTACTAGTAATCTGCACACTTAAAAATGATAATGATGGTAAATTATATATGTATATTTTACCTCAATAAAAATGTTTTTTGAAAATCTATTGGAACGGTGCTGTTATCGGGATATTCTACCAAGATAATGCTATAAACAAAGTTTTATTTTAGGGTTAACACATCCCTTGAATGTATTCTTAGATCCTAAATAAAAGTTTGTTTAATGACAAAAGTAATAACAATATACCAAATACATCGTTGTGGTTTGTAAGCATCAGTGTTGTTCTAAGTGTTTTTATGCATATAAACTCATTTTATCCCCTTACCAAATCCTATAGGTAGGTATTATTGATTATCATCATTATAAAGAGAAGCAAATAAAGGAAGCACTACTCGGGAGGCTGAGGCAAGAGAATCGCCTAAGCCCAGGAACTGGAGGTTGCTGTGAGCTGTGACACCACAGCACTCTATGGAGGGTGAGAGCGTGAGGCTCTGTCTCTAAAAAAAAAAAAAAAAAAAAAAAGGCAGACAGAGGTTAATTAAATTGCCTAAGATTGCAAAACTGGTCATCAAGATTTAAACTAATTCATACTGTCTCTAGATGAAGTGCATACTTATAATCTCTCTCTTTCTCCTTTTCTCCTCAAAAGAATTTCAAGACAAGGAGCTACTGAAATAGAATACAACATTCTGCCACATATCCTTATGAGGACATAAAATTCAGTATATGATGAAGGTGGCAAACTAAAACTCTGTAGAAAGGAAGATATGCTTTACAAACAAGGTTAGAACAATTAGTCTTAAGGGAGAGAAAAGGTTATTGCTATCTCATGCTGTATACCAAAGTCAAGTCCAGACACATTAATGGCCTATAAAAATATTACATTCTGTGAAGATTTAGAAGTAAATATATATAAAAATTTATCTTCTTTAGAGGTGAGGAAGACCCTTTGAGGGATAAAAGTGAAGAACAAATCCAAAAAGATTATTTATAAAGTTGTTGATCAAATATTTATGGGGCAGCAGTAGATTCCAGACACTGTTAAGAACTGGGGATGAAGTCAGCAGATTTGCGCTGGCTCTCCAAGACGGGCAGCCTCTCAGAAAGAAAGACCTTCAAGTACGATTTAAAACTTTCAAGTGATAAAAACAAAATTCATACACAATATAAACAAATGAGGAGAGAAATGGCAAACTGGGGAAATATTTGTAGTGCATGGCAGACAATATTGAAATAATTTCAAACTTATAAAAAGTTACAAAATGTATTGCAAAGAATTTCCATATGCCCTTTCCCTGTGCTCACCAAATGTGAACTTTTTTTTTTTTTTTTTTTTTTTGCAGTTTTTGCTCAGGGCCGGGTTTGAACCTGCCACCTCTGGTATATGAGGCCAGCGCCCTACTCCTTTGAGCCACAGGCACCACCCCAAATGTGAATATTTTACCAAGTTGACTATCTCATTCTCCCATTTTCTCCCTCTCCAATTATTTGAGAGTAAATTAGGGGCCTCATGCCAATTTACCCCCTTAGTACACCATCTGTGTGTCATTTCTAAAAATAAGGATATTCTCTTGTATAGCCAGCCACAAATAAAAATCAGGAAATTAATACTGATAGAGTATTATTTTTAATCTATAGACTATTCACATTTCACCAATTATCTCTGTATGTCATAGTAAATTTTTTTTTCCTGCTGCGGGACCACATCTTGTATTCAATTGCATTTGGTCTCCTTTAATTTGGAACAGTTCTTAAGCTAAGATGACTAACTCATTACTATCTGCCCAACTTCCCCGCTTTTGACACTAAAGTGCCATACCCCGGGAACTCCACTTAGAACAGTTGGTCACTTCATGACCTTGACCATTATAAAGAGTTCAGATTATTATTATTATTATTATTTTGTAGACTGTTAAGATCTTTAATATGTGAAGTTTCTTATAAATCAATAAGAAAAGTGTTGAATATAGAAATGTTTAATGGGTTAAAAATGCAATTTACATAGGAAGAAATAAAACTAGTCCAAAATATATAAAAATATTTAACCAATTCAAGAAATGTACATTAACAACAATAAACTCCCAAAGTAAATGATAAATATTTTTAAAAGTTATAACATCCAATGTTGGTGAGGGCAAAGTAAAGCAGGCACTCTTATAAACAGGCACAGCTAAAGGGAAATTTGTGAACATGGAATAAGAGCCTTAAAAATGTTATATTTTTTGATCAATGATTTTGGTTCTAGAAATGTGACTTAAAGAAATGATTGCCTATGAAGACATATGTACAAGGATGATCATCACGGTATTACTGTACTTCTGCATCAACAAATACTGCATCAACAAGTACATTCATATAGTGTCATATTATACTATTAAAAATAATATGTTGAAGAATATTCCTATCATGGAAAAAATCTTAAAACATTTTGTGGTAAAAACAAGATAAGAAACTACACACAATATAATATATATGGGTGCATATAGTGTATGTCAGGTATCCTAGAAGAAAGAATGAAGAGAAATATACCAAATATAGAAGCATAGAAGTAATATCTGGAAAGTGAGATCAATGACGCTGATTTAAATTTTATCCACTACCATTTTAATTTTTTTACAATAAGACATTATTTACATAAATCAGAAAAGGGAATAAGCTTTAAGATTAAAGGAAA
This sequence comes from Loris lydekkerianus, assembly GCA_963574355.1. Taxonomy (NCBI): domain Eukaryota; kingdom Metazoa; phylum Chordata; class Mammalia; order Primates; family Lorisidae; genus Loris; species Loris lydekkerianus. The sequence continues at coordinate 18,402 of CAUYPK010051895.1, read as the reverse complement.
TAGTTGGATTGGGTCCCTGAGGAGGATATGGATGGTTTAGAATAACTGACATGGAGAATGTTCTAGCAAAGAAGCAAAAAGACATTAATGAATGGATTAAACTATGTTTATCTAGCTAGAGAAAGGCAGATACATATACTGGAATAATCTTCCAGGAAAGGTAAAATTTATATTTGAAATTATGCAAAATATTTACAAAATATTCTCTACATGTTGGCCACCTCTTCATAAAATTTTGTAATGAATATTTTGTAAATAAAGGTACATTTAGATATAATTTCCCATTCTCTCTATGTATGGTGATTTTTATGGGCGACTTTTGGGACGCCTGGTGAAATGACAGATTTATATGCCTTCACCCAGAGATGGAGGTTTTCATATCCAGTGCTCCAGCACTAATTTTCTACTTACTAACTACTAATTTTTCAATGTCATCTGATATAAGGGCAGAGACTATTCTCATGCTAATAAAAGAATAGGCTGACTGGAAGTGAACTACAGTACAGACAACCCACAATTAGGTGACATAGTTACACAGCACCAGGCAGATGTCTGCTTGGGTATGTATGGAACCTTATTCATAAGGTAACTGAAGAGTGAGTAGGCTGAAGTCAGAATATAGTAGAAAAAAATCAAGGTTTTGAATTTCAAATGTAAGGAAAGATAAAATATAGGCTTTTCCATTATAAAGTATTTCAGTAATAGCTGCCATTTGGAAATTATTGAAAAGCCAAATAAAATGTCTCATTCCTTTCATGTTTCATCACATATTTGGTTCTTTTTTGAAAAGTTTTGTTTTCCGCATCTGTGATTAACACTACAATTTTCAAAAAGTTTACGTCAAGTGTTTTAGCATATTTTGCATGAATCTCAGAAAAAAATGCTGCTAACTTTAACAGAGAACCTAATTTATAGAAACCATTGATACAACGACATCATCAAAAGTCACATAAGAACTGATTGTGAACAGTTATCCACCAGTGGGGACACAGAAGAACTCAATGAGCCTCTATCCGCGCTGAGTTAAAATTCCTCTCGCCCTACTAATTGCCTTAGAAAATTCAATATGGAACATTTCTATTTTCTCTCTTCCAACAATTTCAAAGTGAATAAAGACCACACACTTTTTCAGAAAAGGAAAACAGACTAATGGTAAGAAGATTTTCTGAAGTGTAGACGTGGAAGAAACTTTTCCATATTTTGGACTAAGAGTCTTGCAACAATAATGGTAATATTGTGAAAGATCATAAAAAGATCTGTTTTTCATGGAAGAGGAAGAAAAGTTAATTTGTACCAGGCCAGTCTCTGAAATTAACAGTAAGGCAATCAGTGCCTGCACTCATGCCTCGAAAGATTGCAAGTCTTGGCATAAATGAGGAAGGGCATATCCATTTCTGCCAAAGTAAAATTTCCATATGAACCATATCAAAATATGATTAGTTCCCATAAGGAGATAAAAAAACAATATGAATATTTTTACATACAAAGAGTTCAAGCAACTATTTTCAAAATGATGATGATGATGATGAGATTATTTGAATTCTGCACAAGGGAAATAAAAGGATGAGCGTGGTGTTTGTTTTCAGTTAGTCTGATTACTGAAGAGAATCTGAACAACAAAATAAAGCTGGGAAGACAAGGAGAGCATTGACATTGCCAAAGACAATATCAATTCTATGCTCTGTGTCATAAGCATAGTTCTTAGTACTTTATCTTATTTTATATAATCCTCTCAACCTTCCAAGGAGGAGACCTTATAATATTCATTTTATGAGTAAGAAAAGTGAGGCTCTAAGCCAGGCGTCCTCAAACTTTTTAAACAGGGGGCCAATTCACTGTCCTGCAGACTGTTGGAGGGCCAGACTATAGTTTAAAAAACAAACAAACAAACAAAAAACTATGAACAAATTTCTATGCACACTGCACATATCTTATTTTGAAGTAAAAAACAAAATGGGAACAAATACAATTCACACCACTTCATGTGGCCCGTGGGCCGCAGTTTGAGGACGCCTGCTCTAAGAGGTTAATTTATTTTCCAAGGTCAAACAGCAACTAAATTGTAGAGTAGAACCCAGGCTCAGATCCATCAAATTCCAAACTTCATGCTCTTTGGAATCCAATGATTCTCAAACTTGAGTGTGTATGTAAGTCACATGAGTTGCATTTTATAATTACAGATTTCCTAAGTCTGATGCCTAGATATATAAATGTGTGTGTGTATATATTTTTTAATTTGAGTACATTTTGAGTCAGTGTTATAGGTGTCCTTCACCAAGACAGTGTCCGTTGTACCCATCAGGTGTGAATGTAACACTGCCCCTCTTCCTCTCACCGACTTGCTTTTCACTTAGTTTAGTAGCAAATGTGCATATGGGTGTTGATCGACTAGTTCCAGTTTAATAATGAGTACACGTGGTGTTTCTTTTCCATTCTTATGAAGCTTCACTTAGAAGAATGGTCTCCAGTTTCACCCAGGTTGTTGCAAAGGGTATTAGTTCATGATATTTTATGGCTGAGTAGTAATCCATGCTGTACATATACCACATTTTAGTGATCCATTCAGGTATTGATGGGCATTTGGGTTGTGTCCACAACTTTGCAATTATGAATCGTGCTGCAAAAATATATATATATTCAAATGCACGTATGTCTTTGATAAAACAACTTTGTTTTCTTGTGGGTAAATACCCAATGCTGGCATTGCTGGATGAAATGGCAAGCCTATTTTTGGTTCTTTGGAGTATCTCCACACTACTTTCCATAGAGGTTGTATCAGTTCCACCAACAGCGAGTAAGTGTTCATTTCTCTCTGACTCCAGACCAGCATCTGTTGTTTTGAGATTTTTTGATGAGAGCCATTCTCACTGGCATCCGTTGATACCTCATTACAGTTTTGATTTGCATTTCCCTGATGATTAAAGACATAGAGCAGTTTTTCTTCCTTTTTTTAAAATCTCAAAATCTTGCTTTTATTTATTTATTTATTTTTAATTAAATCATACATTAATGTGATCATGGGGCACCATACACTGGTTTTATAGACCGTTTGACACATTTTCATCACCCTGGTTAACACAGCCTTCCTGGCATTTTCTTAGTTATTGTGTTAAGACATTTACATTCTACATTTCCTAAGTTTCACATATACTCTTGTAAGATGCACCGCAGGTCACAGAGCAGTTTTTCACGTTTGTTGGCTATTAGTCTCTCTTTTGAAGGGCTTCTGTTCAAGTCTTTTGCCTACTTTTTTATGGCGTTCTTTGATTTTTTTTCTTACGGATTTGCTTGAGCTTTTTATAGATTCTGGGTATCAGCCCTTCATCAAATGTATAGCAAGTAAATATTTTCTCCCATTCTGATTAAGTCTGAGGTAGGGCTCAGGAATGTTCATTTTTAATAAATACTGCAAGTAATTGTAATGCAGAGAAAGCAACGATAATATATTAACACATTAAAACCATTCTTAATTTAGTTACTACTTCAGCACTTACTTGACTGCATGTTAAATCTCTTAATAAGTAGTACTCTTCTTCATATATACCGGAGAAGAATAATTGTGGCTTAATTGAAATTTCATGCTTAAATTTTATCAGAGGAGTGATGAGTAACAAATAAGACACTGTGTGCCTCCTATACAGCAGGTAACAGCCTAAGACCAAGTACCTTTACTTGGTCATTACTCTTAAGGAACTTATAACCTGATAGGGACAGAATGTAGTAAGAAAAACCAGCTGGCAATGATGCTAGAAAGGGTAAGAATAACCAACTGGTGACACAGGGGCACAATTCTATTGCAGGTGAACGGAAAAGTACCAAGGCCTTTAAGAATGAGTGGTATCTGCCAAGTAGACAAGGAAGGTTCAGCCAGTCTGGGCACAGGTGGCAGGGTGGGCATAGCGTGGGAGTGTGAAGGGTCCTGGCACTGTCACTGGGACCTGTAGTTGGAATAACTACAATATAGAGATGAGGCTGAAAAGATCACAGAGGGGCTTTCAGGAATCTGGACCTAGCCTAATTTTCTGCTCTATTAGACGAGCACAGGTTGAAGGATTCTTTTATTTTAGTGCAAATGGCCATGATGCCTTGGCAACTGATAAAATATTTGAGAGCAGTGTGCTTACATTTTACTCAGTTTAAAACATGGGTCCTGGAAGTTAACGTCATATTTTGCGTATTTGGAACACGAAGCAACTTAGTAAGAGACACAGACTGCTACAACGACAAGGGATGCTGACTCCAGTTGCAAGAACAACGTGCAGGTCTAGGCCTATTCTTTTGTTATTGTTGTAGTTTTTGGCCTTTCTGTTTTGAGACAGCAGTGGCTTCATCATAGCTTCCTGTAAACTCAAACTCCTGGGCTCAAGCAATTCTCCTGGCCTCCTGAGTAGCTGGGATTACAAGTATGAGCCACCACACCCAGCTAATCTTTGTATTCTTTCATAAGCAGGGTCTTGCTTTTGGTCAAATGGGTTTCAAACTTCTGGTATGAACTTCTACAGGCATGAGCCATCTGGCCCCTATGCCAGTTCTCTAACTAGGGACTTCAAGAAGGTGACAAAAAGATTCACACATACACAAAAAAAATTGACTTAAGATTCATGTGAGAACTACATATATTTTGTCCTGGAGTTAACTCTGAGACATGTTTGTATACAATGGATTATAAGTGATAAAATCTCTTAGCCCTCCTCACTAGGGAGAACCCTTAGCTTAGTTGCTAAGGAAATTTTTTTCAGTTCTAATCCCATATGGATTTCCTTTTATTACTTAAACTTTGTGGGTTTTTGATGCCACTGTTTCCCTCTCAAGTTAGTTTACATTAGGATTTCTTCCTTTATTGTGGGCCTCTATTCTCTGCCTCTTATAAATTTACCCAGATGTGTATCTAAAACAATTGATAGAATCGTCTTCCTTTCTTGGTTAGCCTGGTCCTGGTTCTAGGGAGCGCCACATGATGTGTTCTTACACAAGGATCCCAGGGCCTCCGTGCACTGGGAGCCACGTGCTGCCAGACTCTGAGTTTTTGTAGGAAGTGCAACATATTGACTGGGACTAGAAATGAAAACCAGTAGTTCCCTCAGCCAAAAACAGACACTTGCCATATTTTGGAGAATACTAAGAGTTTACTATTCTAATCCCACAAATCATATTCCTTTTGAGTAGACTCTCAGGGTTCTGCAGTTCAACCATTTCACGCCTGCAGTAGCCTCACTAGCCTGTTCAAACATAAACCAGGATTACCAGGAACCAGGTTGAACCCGTGGTCTATCAATGACATATCCCTGCCACCCCAGTTACCAATTGCTTGTTCTCCTGTCTCACAGTTCTGGCATTTAGCATAAACATATGCTAAATATGCTCCCTTTTTAAATACGCTCCATATTGCTCCCTTGTGAAGTGAACTAAATAGAGGTCCTAATTGATTTGAAATCAATTCGCTTTTTTCTAGCAGGGGCCCTTAGTCAGTTTTAAGATCACAACCATGGGCCAAGATCAATCTGAGTCCCAACACCAAGCAAGCTAAAATGAAAGAGAAACACAAGTATGATAAATTGCCCCACTCGCTACTCTGATATTTTATTCTGATATATCCTTCAAACTGTGTGTGTGTGTGTGTGTGTGTGTGTGTGTGTGTGTGTGTGTTTTGCAGGTATGTACATATGTGTGTGTTTAAAAATTTCTTAAACTTAAAATATGGCCACGGGGATGTTTGTTACAATGAACATTATGCCTTATAGTAAAATGTTACAATGGTGCCGTTCATAGCACTAAAGTTCACAATCTGTCAGCATTTCCATTTTAAACGCCTTCTGAATGAATTCCAAAAGCTACAGCATTACCAGAGAGCACATTCATTTTCAAATGTATATATAAAGTCAAATTAAAACTGGTACTTCAGAATGTGCCTTTGAAACTTCAGGGATTTCTCCCCTGACACCCTCTTCCCACTAAAAAATACTTGGTACAGACAGTGTGGCCCTGATACCAGATGGCATAATAGCAAGTTGGAGAGGGAGGAAAGACCATCTCTCTGCTATGGTGGGGGGAGAACACTGTATGGAGATACGTTTTTTCCTAAACCTTTTAGTGTAGCTCCTCTCAAATTCTTTTATAGAACTATTATTATAGAGCCCTTTATGGAAATAATAGATATTTCAGTAGTGATAGGAAGGTTTCTACCCAGATTTACTTTTCCTGAATCTACTCTGGCAACTTCCTTCATATTTCATAGGATGAAATTCTATTCCAAAAGTTGCTTTTCATGTTACATTTTACAATTAGAATGTAATATCGTTCCAGATGTACATAAATAAAACAATTTTCAAATAATAATTTGAAGATACGTTGCCAGACCATTGAGGTGCTTAGAATCATAACAGCGCACAGAATGACATCTCTTAATGTTTAAAAAAAAATTATCAAGAAATGCATCACGGAAAGAGAGTTCCTCATGTGTATGTAAAATTCAGAGCAGAAGAAAACACTGGTATCATGTAAGAAATATTACATTATCAATTACTGTTGATGCCTCCATCCCCCCTTTCTCCTCTCCAACACCTCGCCCCAAGTCACAGCTTCTAACATTTAAGAAAATATTTAGAACCAAGTTTAGACTGAACCAATTTGTGTTCAGTACATGAAGAATTAATGTTTACTTAAAGGCTCTTGCAAGAGTATAGCAAGGATTCTGATGTCTCTTTCCCCACTGAAAATAAATCGTTTTATTTTTAGCTTCAAGCACCTCTGCATTGGTCTGGTCCATCTGAGCAGGACTCCCTCTCTAGGCTCATGTAGGCCTTTGCGTGAAAAGAGCTCTCCCGTTCCTGATCTCTCTGTGACAACTTGACCTGTTTGCTACAGTTGTTTCCCAGCAGAACTGAAAATAAGAAAAGTGTGTGACTAATAGGAGGATTCAATGTAACTACACGTACCAGGAACTACGGCTTCCATACAATAAGGAAAAGGAATCTAAACAATTACATTTGACCCTCTGGTACTCTAAAATAAGATTTCTGACATAGGTATACTTTCATTTAAGATTTTAGATTGGCAAGAATTCCAAGACAAAATTTCCTAAATTCGCCATTTGAATTCTACCTTCTAAAATTATTTTTCCTGACATATAATTCTTAGTCTTTAACTTTTACTATGATATATGTAGCACTTCTATCTTTATTCAAGAAAAAACTGAATTTTATACTAACCATATGAACTGATCACATGGAGACATGTCCTTTCCTCTTGTTTTTCTTAGTGTTCGTGCACTGATCATTAAATCAAGATTCCCTTGCTGTGAATCTGGGGGGGGGGGGGGGTGTAGACACACAATTCAAGAACTAATTTCTTTCTCTTTTGTTGCTGCTCTTTATTTCAAGCCTTTCCTCTCAGCTCATATCCACATTTAGGAAGTAGATTGACAGAAAGGCATTATTTGGTTCATATACAAATTACTTCTCTCTTCAGAGGAAATTTCAGTCATGTCTGAAGGCTCAATAATGCTTCTTTAAATTAATGGAATTAAATGAATAATGGAATAATTTGTGTTCATATTGACCAAAACTAAAAGAAATAACAGGAACATCCTAATGTTTAAACTGTCCCCAAATTAGGGACTTAGGGTGGTAGCTGCCCGCTGTAATTACCTGGCCTTTTCTTCTCAGAGAGTGTTTTGGTTTTTTCAGATCATCCCACTCTCAAAACCACCATATATGATGTGTAAAACAAAATATCTGTAACCTAGGACCAGAGCAATATATTTTGGATTATATATTCAAGGGGAAAGTATTTAGAATTCCATTAGTACCAGCCCAGAAGTATGGAGCATTACTTTGGTTAGAGAATACTAACTGTGGGCAGAAAATATTTAGGAAATATAAGAAATGGAAAGAATTAGAGTATGTCTTCCAGGGTAACCAGACTAACTCTATTACAGGAGAGATGGTTGTTCTTCCTAAAAAATCTTTAGTTTGGACTTTGGTCTGAATAAAAGGCAAAAGAAACATCTCTGGACAACAGTAGCTAGGATGAATTTTTTCCCCCAATTAGCATTTTATAAAAGAAAGCATGTGAAAGGAAAGACTTTAGGGCTTAGATGCCAAATTGCATAAAGAATTGTTTCCATTATTTGAATGTTAGGTAGCACTTAATTATTTGAACTGAATATTTGCTTTGCATCGAATGTTTTTTTTAATTGTATTATGATATTAAACACATTTATGCAAATAAATGGGTGAAGATTTTAATATTACATGACCTTTGTTATGCTCTACTACTGAAAAATTCTGTAGACTTCCTTACTTTGGACTTAAGATGTCAATAAAATCAAGTAGACTTTTCAGGAAAACCATAGGAATGTATAGAATCCCCTTCCCACTCTGAATGAGAGAAGTGGTGCTCTTTTCACTGCTTCATTCTTACCTATTTCTATAGGTAAGTATAGATCTTGCAGCTGAAAAAAAATCCATGCACATTTATTTATATTCACTATTGTACAGTGGACAGCCCAACATGGAATTTCGTCCTAGCTTTGCCACTTACAAGCCACTTATAAACTATGGGACCTCAGGTGCATTATTTAACCTCTCTCAGCTTCAGCAAAGATGAAGATAATACTACCATACTCTGTTGATGGATTGTGTGAAATAATCCACATAAGATGCTAAACTCCCTGACACATAGCAAATGCTCAATAAATGTTACTGCCTCCTCCCTATCCTTTGAAATCTGCATTCTAAGTAATTTTAATTTCAGTTTCACAGATGATGAAAGAGACTTTTAAAGCTATAATCAAAGGGCTAAAGAGTAGCAGAGTCATATTAGGAATAGACACCTTTCTGACAATAACAGCCATACCATTATTCTTACTATTATTGGGTGACCAATATCATGCTGGTTCATACCATTTTACTCTAAAACTTAAACAACATACTTCAGGAATGGTGTCATGATTAGGGATTTGAACCCATTTCCTATGCTGCGATAAAGAAATTATCATAAATTATGTATAGTAAATAATAAACCTCTTTTCTTTCTCATCTTTTTGCTTCCTATTTATAGCTCTACAAAGCTCACAGGCAGGAAACAAATTGATCTCACAGAAGAAAAAGGCTCTCTGTCCTAGCTGCATGGTCTAAACTGGGGACAACCAGAAACAGCCCGCTTTCACTTGGAAACAAAATAAAACAAATGCTGCAATTACTTAAGTTATCAGTTTAAACCCAGAGGCATCTGCCTCCAAACCTCCCCAAATGGTAGCAATTATTGGTTTAATGTTGCTGACTTGCCACTAATCAAGACCTGTACTTATTACCTTATAAATGAGTATGTATTCACAGAGCTGGTTTGCATGTCAAACAAACGTTATTAGGAATCCTACAGTTTGTGTCTGGTTCACGGTCAGCCACTTCACCAGGTATTACCAGGCAGGAGCTCTGTGCTGGAAGGTAACACAGACACCTTGGAATCTAAGACAGTCAGAAGAGGAAAACCCTTTCTTCCCTTTATTGATACCAGTATTTTTGAAAACCTAGGAAGTTTGTGAAGATCTCAGTATAAGTGAGAGTGTGATATTTCTTTATAAATTTTTGAACATTGTTGAGGTGTTAATTGAAACAGTTGTTCACACACACACACACACACACACACACACACACACAAGCTCTGAGCACTCGGAAGCCAGTTTGAGTTCACAAACAACAAACTCTGACCGACTGTTCCTTCTTGGGCAGGTTGGCAAAACTGGTGAATCAAAGAACATATTTCAATAAGTGTATTTAGATCTTAACAAGGCATTTCACTAGGTTTGTATGATCCTCTTATGGAGAACAGGGGAACTTGTGTTTCAGATGATAACATAAACTAAAGACTATACTGGATCTTTATTTGAGGGATGTTAACAAATGAATAAATATGAACCTGCGTAAATATCTTTTGGTACATTACAGAGTTCTGATGTTGGTCTTGTCCAAGGAGAAATGTTCCTATTCTAAGATGAGGACACTTGAAAACGCTGAACAGATTTGGAAATGATATAATATGGGGATTTGAGAGGTGTGTCTAGTATATCTCAATTTTCCTAAAATTTTCCCAATTTGAGCACTGGAAGTCCCAAGTCTTACGAAACTCCAGGCAAACTGGACTAGTCATCAGAGATCTGAGCAGCAAGCAGAAAGGAGGAGTAAAAGAAAACTTTTTCTTATTTCAGATTAATGCATGGGTACCAGCTATAAGGTTACGATGTTTGCATCTGTTGCACTGAGTTACCTGAGGAGTAAAACTTCACCAGGTCGCGCACAGGAAGGTACTAATTCATGAGACAGCCTGCTATGTTTGAGAAGCTGCAAGGGGTTCAGAGCTGCTGCACCACGTCTTAGCAACAACAAATAGCTAAAAATTAGGTTCCATGGGGTCTTTATCTTTTTTAAACTGTGATAAAATATACATAAGATAAAAGTGGACATTTTAACGCTTTTCAAAGCAAAAGCAGGCTTTAAGTACATTCCCATTGTTGTGAAACCATCACCACCATCCAATTCTGAACTTTTTTCACTTTCCCAAACTACAACTCAGTATCCATTACATGTTAACTCCCCCCAAATTCACAGATACTCCACTTCCCATCTCTATGTATTTGCCTGCTGGATAGCTTACGTAACTGGAATCATACATGATTTTGTCCTTTTGTGTTTTGCTAATTTCACTTAGCATAACATCATCAAGGTTCATCCACGTAGTAACATGTATCAGAATTTCCTTTCTTTTTAAGGCTGAATAATTATATGTATTAGTTCAGTAAATATGAAATGTCTGATTTTGACTCCAAAGTTTAGTTGATTATGTCTCAAACAAGAACTTGTACAAGTAAGTAATCAAAGGATGGACCTAAACTATCAACACAGTTTGGACATTTTAGCAGTAGCTTGTGGATGCCAGCAGTGAAGCCTGGAGAGCCAGTGGCAAGGACATCACCAAAGACGTTTTCACAGCTTGTTGAGAATTGACTGGTGAATATTTTTCCTTGCAAGAAGTGGTCCAAAGCCTGAAAGAAGTGGCAGGCAGGAAGTGCAAGGACTGGTGAAAACAGTTGATGACAGAGATTTTCCAAGTCCATCTTCAGCAGAGTCCAGTGAAACATGTGGCCCAGTATTGTCTTGTAAGCGGATGGCCTGTCTCTGCTGACCAGTCTCAACTGTTCAATGCAAGCGTCCTCCTCATTTTGCCCGAATGGTTATAGACATCGGCTATAATCAGTTGACCAGGTTTCACAAAGCAATAGTAGATTTCTCTTCTAACACTCACTTAATTCACGTGGAACCCATCTATCCAGCTTCTTTACCTTGCCAATTTGTTTCAAATGATCCAGTATTGTTGGAACAGTAACATCAAACCTTGCTGCTAAGGCACGTGTAAGTTAAGATGTGTTCACTTCCACTTACAGCTTTCAGCTCATCCTTACCCGCCTTGGTTTTCTGGTTGCCCACATGGCTCATTTGTAAGATTAAAAAACACCAGAACAGAACTTCTCACACCGTGGCCACACTGTGCCTTCATCAGCCACATCATTTCCAGACACTGCTGATATTTTAAGTTTCCTGCACTACCTTGGTTCCACAATAGAACTCACGTTAAAAAATAACATGAATTTTTTTATTTATTTCTGGTTTCACAAAAATGGCTCCAAACAAATATTTGAAAGATAATCACAAGCCAGAACTTATATTTGGAAGAATGAGGATCTATCTTCACAATAACAATTTAAATTGTCAGAATAAAATGTCAGGGATATCAACGGTCCACTTAGTACTTAAGGGAATCGGCCATTTCACATTTAATGATGTAACACGACCACATCTTGTTTATCCACTCATCTCATTGATCTAGCAGTGGACACTCGGGTTGTTTCTACCTTTTGGTGTTTCTGTATCACTATTTTTGGTTCTTTGGGTATATACCCAGAAGTAGAATTGCTGGATCATGTGGTAATTCTGTTTTTAACTTTTGGAAGAACAACCATACTGGTTTCCACCGTGGCTACACTGTTTTACATTCCTACCAACACAAGGGTTCCCGTTTCACCACATCCTCACCAACACTTTAATTCTTCTTTGCACTCCCCTTCCCTCACCTTGCTTTCTCTCCCTTCCCTTTCCCTCCCCTCCACTCCACTCCCTTCCTTCCTTTCTTTTTTTTTCTTTTCTGAGACAGGATCTCACTCTGTTACCCAGACTAGAGTACAGTAGCTAATCATGGCTCACCGTAACCTCAAACTCCTGGACTCAAGCCATCCTCCCACCTGGACCTCCCAAAGTGCTGGGATCATAGCCATGAGCCACCAGTGCCCAGCCTCTTCTTTTTTTTTTTTTTTTTTTTTTTTAATGTTTGTCATCCTAATGGGTGTGCAGTGGTACCTCATTGTAGTTTGATTAACATTTCCCTTATGATTAGTAATGTTAGACACCTTTTCAAGTGCTTATTAGCCATTTGTGTATCTTCTTTGAAGAAATATCTATTCAGGGCCAGGCAAGGTGGCTCATACCTATAATCCTAGCATTCTGGGAGACTGAGGCAAGTGGATTGCTTGAGCTCAGCACTTCAAGACCAGCCTAAGCAAGAGTGAGACCCTGTCTCTACTAAAAACAGTTAAAAACAAATTATCTGAACATAGTGGCGGGCACCTGTTGTCCCAACTGCTCTACTCAGGAGGTAGAGGCAAGAGGATCACTTGGGTCTAAGAGTTTGAGGTTGCTGCAAGCTGTGATGATACCACAGCATAACACTCTACCCAGGGTGGCACAGTGAGACTCTGCCTTAAAAAAAAAAAAAAGAAAAAGAAAGAAAGAAATATCTGTTCAAGTCCTTTGTCCATTTTAAAAACTTTTTTTAGATATAGGAGTTAATTTATATATTACTGTCATCCCAATGGGTACGTCCACAGGATCACAAACGCCATCAAATACATTATGGTTATCGTTTCTCAAGATAAAATCATTCAAGAATTTTGAGATGGTGTCAAGAGATTTAAACTTTAGGTGGTTCAATCCAGAGAATTTAAGGAGAAAGATTGAAGATGAGGTGAGAAGCAGGGAAGCAACATAGAATCTTTAATAACTGATGGTCAAAAAACAGTGAAGACCTTTGGTAGTAAAGTTGGTAGTAAAGATTTTAACAGGACGATATCAAAAGGGCTGCGTGACTGATGGGAGAAATCCAAACATACTTCCTGGTTTCTGATTTAGGAGACGGAATAGACGGCGGCATCATTCCCCAAGTTCAGTAGTCTGAGGAAAGGTAAAGCTAATTTTGAATAATCTGTGAGGCAGACAGATGGGTATGCCTCGTTGGAGGTTGAATATCTTGACCAGGAGCTCAGCATGAAAATATGGGCTTGCGATATACTTTTTACTGTGTGAGTGAACCCTGAAACAACAGTCTGTCCAGGAACAGTGTGTGAAATAAGAAAAGTACATTGGTTTTTGAGAAACACCAAAATCTGTGCTCCTGGCAGAGGAAAAGAAGCACATAAAGAATGAAAGAAAGAGCATCCACGGGCAGAAAATCTACAGGGACGTAACCTCAGCTCGGTGTAAAAACTCTGTAAAAATTACAGTTGTCCAAAAGAATGGAAGCATAGTGCTGAATGCCTAGAAACACCTACTGTCTCATCAGAAAACAACTTGAATTAACAAAATCTTGGGAGTTCTTTAGTTGGTTAATACTCAAGGTTTCAGGACTGATTGAATTCATTACGGAGAAATACATGAGCCTTTTTTAGTTTTCCAGTTCAAGGGCCAGGCATATCCCACTCAGAAATTGCTGCAAATATTGTGGGAATATATGCCAAAATAATAACTGTCTTATAAATAATGCTTGCTGAAAGGTACAGATTTAATGGCCAAAACACTCTGGTGTCAGTAAGATGAGTAAGAGAATTTGCCAGTGCTTTGGAAGATAACTCCTCCTGTATCAAGGGAAGGTTCTGCATGTGTTACAGTTTTATCTGTTATTAAATATGAATATAGGGACATAATCAATAAAGAAAATATGAATAAGAGCCTACACCAGAGTTACTCATGCTTTCTGTCCAAAATCACAAGGTTTACAGAGTCCCAGGGAAATTGAAACCAAAATCTCTTCAAAGAGCCACTTGGTAATATTCCATCTTCTGGAGGGAGAGCAACCTTTGCTTTTGAGTCCTTTGTTTGGTTTTCCAACTCCTAACAAGGCCCACCTGCCTCCATATGCTGACTGACAGCACAGCTGCATCCCTTCAGACAAGGTCTGCTCCAGAGACCCACCAGACCTGGATGGAGTTCAGATCCGCAGTTACTGTAATCCCAGTCAGTCTCCAAGCAATGGCAGCTGGCCTTGCAAACAAAGGTGAAGAGCCTGGGAGTCCACTTGGGAGTCCATACCCTATAGGCAAAGCTGTTCGGGAATGAAGGCATTAAATCCTCGTTGTCTCAAAGTCTGAATTATTCATATTTGATGCCCCCTCAACCCCATGCAGGATGAGAAAGTGAAAATTCTTCTTTCAGTACCGGCGATTATTTGAATCCTGCCTCTAGCCTTTATTAGCTATATAACCTGGGATATTTTTGCCTCAGTCTCCTTATCTGTGGAATAGGGTTGTTGGGAGGATTGAATGAGTTACAGTACATGAAGCACTTAGAACAGTGGTGGGTACGTGGAGCTCCACAAATGTATTCAAGGTTGCTGTTTACACAGAGGTTACTGTTACTGTTACTGTTCAAGGTTACTATTTACAACATCAAACCAATGGATGTTGTTTCTGAGCAGGTAACCGGAGCATAAATTAATCTTTGGTTCAAAATCACAGATTGCCTCACTCGTTGAACATTTCACATCTTTTCACATCCTTTCTCCAGGGTCTAGAGTCTCTAGTTATTTTTGGATATGTTTTAAATATATATTCACAATATAAGGACACCTCCAAAGTCACCAGCACTCTCATGTTATGAGTGCTACATGTGATGAGAGGTTTAGAGGCAGGAGAAAGCCAGGAGCTAAGAGCTGATACCTTCTGACTCCTGGATTCATGTTTTACTCAAACATCTTTCTATTTTAAGCTATTACCACCGTCATCAAATCATAAGGTTTTAGTTGTTAGGGATCTTTGACCACTACTAAATTCAACTCCTTCCTTTTACAGATATAGGAGGAAACTGAGCCACAGAGATGCCAGGTCAGTTTTTCAACATTTCTGAACAAATCAGTGGTAGGGACTAGAATGCCCTCCCCTTCTGGTTCAGTTTCCCTCATTTATTCTTTCATCCAAAAAATATTTCTTCGTTTCTGATGATGCTCGAGAGATTGAGAACAAGGAGGTAAATAAAACATAATTTCAGCCCACAAGAATCTCCTAATCTAGAGAATTCTACCAGGCAAGGTGACACTTGTACAGTGTGGTAAATACTAATATTGAGCTACCATGTTGAGTCTTGGAAAGACGTCAGAGGGGCTTGTTATACATGTTCTGCCCTGCGGATAACATCTCTCCAACACTGAGACCTTGTGTCAGTGCTGTTCGAGGTTCTAGGGACACCAATGTGAAAAGGTTACCTTCCAAGGTTACAAAGCTTATCACAAATACAGTACAAAACATCACATCCGATTTTCTCTTTCTTTGTTTCCCTGCCTCCCTCCCTTTGTCCAGTCTTCCTCCCATATTCTCATTCTCTCTCTCTTCAGTCTTTTCTTTCTTTCATCCCTTTCTTTCTCTCTCTCACTTTCACTCTCTCTCTTCTACACATTCAGGGAAACCACTCTAGTAATAAATAAGCAACTATACAAGTGATCCCTGAAAGTACAGTCTTGAACTGTATACTTTAAATGGGTGAATTGTGTAGTGTGTTAATTATGTCTGAATAAAAATGTTACCTTTTAATCTGTGGGCTATTATCTGTTATGAAAATAGAGAGAAATGAAAAAATAATCATATCCCTGTTAGGTGAGCATTGCAGACAGTATAGTGCTGATGGAGTTTACAAGATGGAGAGCTCAAATATTCATGTCCCCAATAGTAATTTAAAGCCAGTAGACGGTCTAATTCACGCCCACATAGGAGAAAAACTCGTTTCAATTCAAGTGGGGGGGAGGGGGAACAAGAAATGTGGGGAGGGGGGGTTGGGTGCTCCCAGTGAATGGGCAAAATGTAGGGGGGTATGGTACACTTTCGGGGTGCAGGACATAACTACAAGATGGACTCTACCCAACAAATTCAAATATTGTAATTTGGTTGTTTGTACCCTCATATTAACCTTAAATTAAAAAAAAAAAAATACAAAGAAAATGGAGAGCTCATTAATGGAGGAGACCAAAATGGCACTGGACTTTGGAGGAAACGATGACCAGGACAGGTCGTTTGTGCTCTGAATTTATTCCATAAAGGCAGAAATGTAATTCTTCTTCACGTCACTTCTCAGTCCGACTCTTTGCTCCGATATAATGGCTATTCTCATGACATCTTTTTCAGAAATTACATAAACGAACTTAAATGTGACAGACTTGGATCATCCCTTTGTCTGCCGCGTGTCTCCTCCGTGCTGCCCGGGTTGTCCTCTGCCAAGGAGCCCCTTACATTTAGAGCATTGTCCAGGTTATTCCCCCTGCTCAGCACCCCTGTGCAGCTGTCTTTCAGTGAGTCCTCTGCCTGATCCAGGCCCTTAAAAGAATACTTCAAACTAAGATCTGCTTTTCATAATAAACTTCTGGACCTTTCCCAAACATATCTCCAAGTGATTTTTAAGTAAAATCGTTTCCCAAACAACAAAACTTTAAATATTTTCCAACCATACATGTATAAACGTTTGTGTGTGAATTTTTAAATATTAAAGCCTACTGGAACAAGAGAATAGTAAGAAACAGATTAATATTAAATGCCTAGACATTATTATCTAAACTCAGACAAACCAGAGGTTTTTTCCAAATCAAACATGAAATCATCAACCCAAGGTGATTAAGAGAAAAAAAGGACGTAATCAAATCAACTTTTAAATAGCTACAGCAGGTTGCATTTCCTAGAAATCTTCAAACATTTGTTTAAGAACAGCAAAGATAAAGTCCCCAAACAACTCTTTGAAATCATATTCTAAAAAATTATCAAATTTCTCCCATTCTCTAAATTATTTAGGGAAAAAAGTTATTTTCCCAGGAAGGAAACTTCACTTTAAAAAACCACTCCAGTATTTCCCTTGGTAGGAAATAAGCCAGACGGTTCCAACACACAGAATTTTACTTGGGAAAAACTCAGAAATACAGAAAAACTTTTATTCACTCTTTTGTGAACTCTTTTGGCACACTAACTACTATTGCAATTCCCAGAAGTTTTCTTTTTGATGAAGGAGTATAATAATATCTACTAAAAAATAAATCTGGGAACAGACAACAAGTAATAACGTGGGATCAGCATGACATTCTATGACAGAAGGAGCCTGTGCTGGGATCGAGATGCACAGATTGGCTGCCAACCAGGGAGCAGAGGATAGATTCCGTAGACACGTTTTTAACATGTTTCACTGTAACTGTTCCATTTGATGATTTCAACAAATGCATATACTTATGAAGCCATCACCCCAGACAAGACATGTGACATTTCCATCACCTTAGAGCATCTTCTCATGCACACTCTTTGCAGTTAACTCTCAACCTCCTCTGACCCAGGCAGCTACTTCCTTTATTTCCAAGATTGCTTTTACCTTTTCTAGAACTTCCTATATAATGGAAGTGTTTACACGTAATAGGTACTATCCTTGGTCTGGCTTCTTTTTGCTCAGTTGTTCTTGAGGCTTATTCATGTTGTTTTGTACACTAATAGTTTTTCTTTTTGCTGCAGGTATATTCCATTATGTAAATTACCACAATTCACTTATCTATTCACCCATTGATAGACTTCTGGGTTGTTTCAAGTATGGAACTGTTTATAAATAAAGCTACTGAGATAACAAAGAGTTAATAAAATTTTTCTGTATTTCTGAATTTTTCCCAAGTAAAATTCTGTATGTTGGAATCATCTGGCTTATTTCCTACCAAGGAAAAGAATTTTTTTTTTTTTCTTTTTGAGACAGGGTCTCACTCTGTTGCCCAAGCTACAGTACAGTGGCCTTATCATAGCTCACTGCAACCTCAAACTCCTGGGCTCAAGTGATCCTCCTGCTTCAGCCTCCTGAGTAGCTGGCACTACAGGTGCACATCACCACACCTGGCTAATGGTTTTTTTCCTTCCTTTTTCCTTCCTTTTTCCTTCCTTTTTCCTTCCTTTTTCCTTCCTTTTCCTTCCTTTTCCTTCCTTTTCCTTCCTTTTCCTTCCTTTTCCTTCCTTTTCCTTCCTTTTCCTTCCTTTTCCTTCCTTTTCCTTCCTTTTACTTCCTTCCTTCCTTCCTT
>CAUYPK010051884.1:0-12937 GCA_963574355.1 Loris lydekkerianus | reverse complement strand
ATTTAACTCCATTCAATACGATATTGGCTGTGGGTTTGCTGTAGATGGCCTCTATTAGTTTCAGAAATGTCCCTTCTATACCAATTTTCTTAAGTGTTCTGATCATGAAGGGATGCTGGATATTATCAAAAGCTTTTTCTCCATCAATTGAAATGACCAAGATCAGAGCAGAATTAAATGAAATTGAAAACAAAAGAATTATACAACAGATCAATAAGTCCAAAAGTTGGTTCTTTGAAAAGATCAATAAAATAGATAAACCTTTGGCCAACCTAACCATGAAAAAAAGAGTCAAATCTCTAATTTCATCAATCAGAAATGGTAATGATGAAATAACAACAGATCCCTCAGAAATTCAAAAAATCCTTAACAAATACTACAAGAAACTTTACTCTCACAAATTTGAAAATATGAAACAAATTGACCAATACCTGGAAGCACACCACGTAGAAAGACCAGCTTTGTTCCAGCCAGTGGAAGCAGCCCCTCCCCAGCACGGGACCTGCCCATCCCCCAAGCCTTGGGTCAGGTGGCTGCTGCCTCTTCCCCGCCCTCCTCTGCGCCCTAAGTGCTGCTGTCCATTCCGCCCAGCTGTCCCACCATTTCCCTTTTTCTCTATTTTCTCCATCTTCGATGTCTTCCAGCATATACATTGTCTGGACCACTCAGATGACACTTAATCAGAGGTTGCTTTGAATTGTCATTCACTGGTTTCATCAGGCTCTATTGTCGGATCCCTCAGGGAACGGACGCGTCTTACACTTCTTTTCTCTGATCCAGAGCACTTAGCATGGGATGCCACAACATGAGGCATCAGTCCCTTTTGTGTGTGAGGTGGCAGCACGCAGGGGCTTAGCACTCAGAATGATGTTGGTGTGTCTCCTCATCAACAAGTATCCTCACAAACACATGCCTTCTCTTTGCACAGCTCGGAGGGAGCACAGCGTTTCCAAGGCTGTGTGTGGGTGGACCCACCTAGCTTCTCCTCTCAAAAGTAAAAGGTGCATTGTTGTGTTTTTACACTACCAAGCAATGAGAGTCAGCGACGAGACTCTTCTCTTGCCCTGATGGGCACTTTGATCTTGCTCCCAGTACTCTTTCCCCCCAGCTCCCACACATGTGGCACCCACAGGGGGAGAGGGTCACTGTGTGACTCAGAATGATGCATGACTATTAGCCCCTATTTAAGTAGTTAAGGAAAACAAAAAGCACTGGTTGGCCTTTGGTTCCTGCTTATGGAATGAGATTCTGAGCAGAAGCCACAAAATCACTTTGTTTCAATTTCCCTGTGTAGTGGAGAAAAGGGGGATTAGAGTCTCTGCCCCTCTCCTGACTCCAGAAGTGGATCTCCTAGAATTCAGGGGTCCTCAAACTTTTTAAACAGGGGGCCAGTTCACTGTCCCTTACACCGTTGGAGGGCCGGACTATAGTTTAAAAAAACAACTATGAACAAATTCCTATACACACTGCACATATCTTATTTTGAAGTAAAAAAACAAAACGAGAACAAATACAATCACACTGCCTCATGTGGCCCGTGGGCCGCAGTTTGAGGACCCCTGTGATGGTTTCTAGGGTGGAAGCTTTCTGAATAGGTTGGGGCCTTTCCCAGCCCAGCCTTCCCTCCCACCAGTGAGCAAGCCCAGGTGCGCTAGTAAGTCCATCAGGAAGCAGGAGGCAAGTCTGGATCTCACCCCTCCCTGAGGCTGCCTGGGCACCCAGGGGTCCCCACACCTCTGCCTCATTCTCTGCCCCATTCTCTGCCCAGCATCCTTGGGCCCGTCCTGGTTCATGCCTTGATGCAACTACATTTTGGGGTCTCTTTTCAATACCTTCAAATGTGCCTGTGGGCTACTGTTCCTCGCAGGCCAGGCCAAGTGAACCTTTCCACCCCCCGAGTGTCTAAGAGGAGTTCAGACCCAGAGAGTTCCTTATTAATTCATTTTCGCATTTTCCCAGAAACATGTTCATATGTAAATGCCTCTTCAAACCCAGACACAGGATGACTAGGTATCAAAACAACAGAAGCAGGAGCAACCCGTACTCTCCCTGGGGCCTCTAGTTCCTTCCTTCCTGTGGAGCTCACTGGCTCACTCTCCCTCCTGTATCCAGTGAATAGTGACCACGGGGCACGGGTTTCCTACTTCGGAGGCCGGTTTCTTCTTATCCTTTTATGTAGATGATCATGAGGACTTTTAAGCTCTGAGACACCCCCACCCCCCATACCCAGCAACCCAGCCAATGGTTCTAGATGGGAGGTGAGATGAGTTCAGTGATGGAGAGGTAGCTGGTGGAAGAAGGGCTGTGGATCTGGCAAGCTTCTGCATGAGAGCCAGAGTCTCACAGCCTTCCACTTGGCTCAAGTTGCAAAGCAAAGGAGGGCCAGTAGGGCCAGGAGTGGGGGATCCTCCTTACTCCCGCCTTTCCACTCTCCTCTCACTGTTTTCCCCCACATAGGAGAAACTGTGGCCAGCAACTTCTATAGCACAAAACTTTTTCAGTATCTTTGTATGCGTGTTTTGATACCGAGAGGGTTGTGTATTGCATCCTCCTTAGAGATAGTGGCTCTGTTCACGTACAATGCAATTTAGTAATCAAATAATCAAGATCTGAATGAGTGGAAAGAAATATCCAGGTAATGTAGCTGTGGTGTGGAGTGGGCAGCAGTCAGGCAAAGTAGAACAGTAGGGGACCAGAGGTGAGATGTTCAGACACACAGGGGGTGCTGTTGTTCAGGGCAACCACTCCCTTGGGTAGGGTCTAAGCCCTGAATCTAAGGTGAGTCAGAAACCAGCTCTGCTGCTCTCACTAGATTATAGCATGTGACTGGCTCATCTGGTACATCACCTCCTCTTCCTGGGAGAGGTGCCACTGGAGTGGTGCTTTCCATGAAGTACATGATGAATAAATACAGGGGGTGCCAAAAAATTGTGCACACATCTTAAGAGATCTTGTTGGAAGTAAAATCAAATATTCCCCCAGAGTGTACGAATTGTAGGTAGAATGGAGGTGGTAGAATGACCAGTACCTTGACCAGTCATGGTACCTTCAGTTCAACTTCAAAAAGTCATGCAAAGTTCACATCTCTTAAAATTTGCCTACCTTTTTATGGTACCTCTGTCTTGGATATTTTGAGAAAGTGAGTAGACACACAGGGAACTTTTGTTGCCAGCATATCTCAGATCAGTAATGGGGGATTCCAATCCTGGCTACCTAGCTTGTTCCACTGGGATGTTATCAAATCCCTGAAGAGTTATTCCAAGGTGGTGTGCAACATTTTTTGTTAAGTAAGAAAAACCTGGATATAATGAATTTCACTCAGATTTAATGATTTCCAGCAAGAAGTTTCCCTTCTACCTCCTTATTCATCTAAGAAATAAGGAGCATCACTTCGCAGGCAAGACTGCATCTCTCGGCCTTCCCTCTTACAGTTCTGCCAGGAAACTGTATTCTGGCCAATAGAGTTCAAGTGGAGGCAATTTCTGCCACTTTTAGGCTGGCTAAATTAAAAACAATCCAACAATTCCCTGCTCAGCCCTCCATGCTTGTCCCCCAGCTGGTTGGAGGTAAGCATGGTGACTCTGGGATCAAGGAACAGGGAGTAAGGGACCACAGTAGCTGGGAAACTGACTCAACACTTGACGGAGAACCTCCAGTTGACCAGGAACATGTGTTTTCTACCTCTTCTCATGAGTGAGCTAGGATTTGTTATAGTAGCTGGGACTTTCAGAAATAATCCAGGGATAGAATTGTGATATGTTATAGAGAAGAAGCAGCTGCCCCATGATTCTACAGGGTAAATAAAACCAATTGTTCTCTGAGTGCTTCTGGCCTAATGGCTTAATTATTGAGCCTTTTAAAGTTGATTGCTCTAAAGGTTTTTGTTTTTGCTTTTGCTTATTTGTTTTTCTCCTCCTACTAAAGCTATCTGGCTCATAGCTTAAGGAGAGAAATGTGAAGGATGACTAAGACATTGACCTTATTCTTATGGTCCTTGCAACTTATTCTGGTGCTTTTGACATTAACTGGTGACCCAATTCTAACATCTTGAGTGCCTGACCTTGGCTTGAGGACTGGATTCAGAATGCTTATATACTCACCTTGCTCGTGTTAAACTATTTAATTCCTTCTACTTACCAATCTATATTGTTTTCAATTATGCCCTAGTAACCTGCCATAGTTGAGTACTTAGTTGAGTCAGTTCTGATGTTCCTGACTCTGACCTTCATCCTGATTCAAATTAGACCGGTCATAGTGATTAACCTGGACAGGTCAATTCTCCTCTTGTGGTGATACTTGACTTTGTGTTGGTTTCCTAAGCAATGAGGAGAAAGAACTATGCAGAGTGAAGGGAGGTCAAACCATAAAGCAAGTCACAGCAAAAGCACACTTTGTGTGCCAACTACTGTTCCCAAATCTTAAATTACATAGGATGAACCCCCCATTAGACTGTAGTAACAGCAGCTTACTCCCCGCTAATGGATTCCAGGTGCTGCCTCCATGCCTCATTAATAGGATATGCTTCATCGTTTCAAAGCCACAGTTCCCAGGAGGAACCCCAATGGAAGGAATTAGCTGCATTTTGACGTCTGCATAGGGACTGAAATGTTTCCACTTGAATAATGTAGCTGGAAGACATGCCTGTAGTCACTTCTAGGTATAACTGTAGATGAGAAGAGGCATAGAGAAAAATATCTGAAGCTATCAGGCATATACATGAACTTCCTACTGTGTGTAAGACAGTGAATTACACGTGTTAGGGAGGAGAAGTGGAGAGGGCTAGCGCAAAAAAAAAAAAAAAAAAAAAATAAAGTGACTTATTGTGCTTATACCAAAGAACTCTAGGGTGTAATGTGAAAAAAAAAAAACAACTCGGTATACAGATATGTATAAGGTGTTAAGTTTAGCAATACAGACATCAGTAGGTACTACTAGAGGGGAGAGATTGGTAAGACCTTCTGGAGGAGGTGACCAGTGAGCATGGTAGGATGAATAGGAATTTGCCAGTCAAAGGTGGATGAGTGGCTAGGGAAGGATCACATAGCTTTTCAAGCCATGACTCAGTGTGAGCAGACATGAAAGTACACATACACACAATGGAGAGATTTTCAAAAAGTTCATGGAAAATGCATATTATGAAAAAACCATGCATATGTTTCAAAAATTTTTTTTGCACCAAAATAAATTCCTATTAACTTGTTATAAAATAGATGAACAGGACCCAGTTTGAAGCATAGAAAGGGTAAAACATCAGTTTGGAAAGAGCCACCATCAGAGAAACATGAATTGTACTCGAATTGAAGAAAAAAACAAGTATCAAATTTACGGTGAAGCTTGAGTGAAGAATGATGAAGTTATTGATGCCTTACAAAGTTTATGGAGATAATGCCCCAAATAAATTAGCAGTTTACAAATGGATAACTCGTTTTAAGAAGCGATGATTTAATGAAGGTGAAACCCCCAATGGCAGACCATCCACATTAATTTGCAAGGAGAGAATTCTTCTCATTTGTACACTCATTGCAATGGACTGATGATTAACATCTGAAACAATAGCCAACACCGTAGACTTCTTAACTGGGTCAGCTTCCACAATTCTGGCTGAAAAGTTAAAGTTGAGCCAATTTTCCACTCCATGGGTGTCAAAACTTTCGTGCTCAGATAAACTGTAGACAACAGAAGAGCTATCAGTGGAAATTTTCGACAAACAGAATTAATATCCTAAAGCATTTCTTTGAATATTATAATAGGAGATGAAATATGCCTTTAAAAGTGTGATCCTGGCAGTAAAGCACAATCAAAGCAATGGCTACCAAGAAGTGGACATGGTCCAGTCAGAACAAACAAAAGCAAACCTGTCAAGGGCAAAGGTCATGGTGACAGATTTTTGGGGTGCTCAGGCATTTTTCTTGTGGAGAGAAAGTTAGCTAAAGGTTCAGTAGGAAAACACCCAGGAAAGCTTCACCAGAGAGTCCTTCTCCTCCAGGACAATGCTCCTGCTTGTTCCTATCATTGAACAAGGGCAATTTGGTAAGACTTTCATTAGAATAATACCATTAGGCTTCCCTTTCAACAGTCCTTTTTTGACTCCTTCTAGTTCATTTTTCTTTCTTAAAATTAAAAATATTTTTAAAAGCTAACCACTGTTCTTCAGTTAGTAATGTAAACAAGTCTACATTTAAGTAGAAGTAGTTAAATCCCCAGGACCCTCTGTTCCTTAGGGATGAACTCAAAGGCTGGTATCATCTCTTACAAAAGTGTCTCGAATTTGATGGGGATTATGTTGAGAAAGAAAGTTTATATTTTTGTCTTTCAATTTCATTTTTTCATGAACTTTTTAAAGTCCTCTTGTATACCTGTCTATATAATTCATATGCCACATATTTATAGCAATAATATGTTTAGGATTTTTGTGGTAGTGTAGGCTATCTCATTTATTTGAAATTATATTTTCCTGAGATGATTTATTATTAAATCAGCAAAGTGATTTTATTATGCTTTTCTATGATTTTCTATATTTATAGTCTCAAGTAGGGAAGAAAATACAATCTTTTGTCAGTTTATGTAGCTCAATTTCAGTTCAAATAATATGTTTACCATAACGACTATCACTTATTGAATATCTTTTATGTATCAGACAATTCACATTTAATCATCATAATATCTGTTATTATATACTTTAATTGCCATTTTGTGTATTAGGACCCTGAAGATTAAGTGACTTGTAAGTGGTCATACTGCTTAGAGATTAAAAAAGTGCTGAGTAACAAAAAAAGATCTATACACGTACGGTCAATTGATTTTGATGAAGTCATTATCATCATTTGATAGGGAAAGAATAATCTTGAGAACAAATGGTTTGGTTAAACTGGGGATGCCTGTAGGAGAGATAATTAGATCAAATCATATGATATGTAGACATGGTCACTGGACCTCATGACGGTTATTACTAAGGTATGAGTCTCATCTATGGAAAGTTTTTAAGGAGCTATATTTTGCTTGTCTTTGATTGTTTATGGTAAACAAACTCAGAATGTGTAGGGTCTTTTGGTTGTTGTTAGAGAATATTTGCATCCCCCGGATAACTCCTAGGCAATGCAGGAATATAAAATGTAGAAGACTCAGGAACAACTAACTCCCTTAGTGGAAGTGGTGGCATGAATTCCCTAGAAATCTCTTGCATCAGTTCTGGGAGGGCGCATGACCTGATGGGAAGACAGATGTGGGGACACTGTAGTATCCCTAGCTTCTCCATGCTTTGCTCATGTCTGACTACTACCTATCTTAAAATTGTTAGTAATGTTTGATATTGACTAACACCTGATTCTTATCAGTGTGATTATACAGCATGTCTCAGTGTGATTTCAAATCTATTTACATTTAATGTAATAATCTATAGGATAGCATTTAAATTTGTCATTTTTCTATTTGTTTTCTATTTGTCTTTTTTGTTTTTTGCTCCTGTTTCTCTCTTTATGTCCCCTTCTAGGTACTGAAAGGTGTGATATTGTCCCCTTTTTTCTTAATTAACTTTTAAGAAGTAATACTTTTATATATTTTTTAATGTTTATTCTAAGGATAACAACATTCACCCTTCTAAATTCCAGAGAAATGAAGATTTATGTTTACGTAAAAATTGGTTTAAAAATGTTCATAGCAATATTGTTTATAATAATCTCAAACTGGAAACAGCCACAATGTCCTTCAATGGATAACTGTGGTATCGCCATGTCATGAAATGCTACTCAACAATGAAAAGGAATAAACTATGGATACATGCAACTACTTGTGTGAATTTTCAGAGGATTCTTCTGAGAAAGAAAAGAAAAAAAGCAAAATCCAGTCTCTAAAGATTACATGCTGTATTATTACATTTACATTAAAAAAATTTAAATGACTAATTTTTAACAATGGAGACTAACCCTAACCCTAACCCCTAACCCAAACCCTAACCCGGTGGTTGCTAAAGATTAGAAAATAGGTAAGAGAACTGAGTATGGTTTTAAATGGCCAACAGGAAGGACTCTTGTGGTTAGCCTTTACTGTGATGGTGAAAACACAAGGCTGACGTGTGATAAAATTGTATAGAAATAAACATACACACAACACCATAGGAGTTAGACTAGAGAAATCTGGATGAGTGGATTTTAGCAATGTAGTATTCTAATTGTGATAGTGTACTAGAGTTTTATAATGTGTCACCACTGAGCTAATGAGTCAAGACTATATGGGATCTCTCTGCATTATTTCTTTCAAATGCCTATTTATCTGCAATTATGTCAATTAAAATTTCAATTAAAAATTTAATCAGAGTCAATATTGTACAGCATACCACTTCATACAATTCTCACTGACTGTATCATTTCACAAATGAAATAGCTATATAGTGGTATAATTCCAATTTACCCACCCACCAACTTTACGCTATTATTTTACTATCTTCTGCTTATGCAGAAGTTATAAACCTACCCCACAACATTATATTTGCTTTAAATACAAGTAGTCCTCACTTCACATAGCACACACAAATTTCAGTTATTGAACTTATTAATGCCAATCTTCTAACAGCATGATTTGTATTTCAGTTAGCACAGTGTATTAATTCTGAGTTATTTTATAAGATACAAACTTTGCTATGAGCTCTGCCTACAAATCACAGCCCAACTGACAGATCCACATCATGACCAGTGACCAATCATATCACTTCTTTCAAAGCCTGTCGGCAGTGATTTCATTCTGCTTCTGTTAGTTTATGCACAGACAGCAAAACATGTAGGGGTGTCAACTCTTTGCCAGTGACAAACCTACACTACATTTTACAGAAATGGGTAATCATATGAGGAGGTTAGCCATCAAAGAGGATAGTGCAGAAAAGACATTTAAAAGAATAACGACGGACATGGAATTTGAACAGAACATCAGTGAAGTCATAAAAGAAACACTTGATTATAGGAATATTAACACTGTCACCATGCTCGGTGTACTTAATATTTTAAATCACAGTGTACTAAATAAATATTAATTTTACTGTTTTTAAATTTTGCCATACATTCGTATAATCAATGGAAGAGAGTTAATATTTTGAGAAAAGTTTTAAAGGTCATGGAGCAATCATAATGTTTTCCATTGATTATTAAAATCACTTTACATAGCTTCCGTGTGTTCAGTCATTTTTATGACCCCATGCTACGAGGGAAAGTGAGGACGCCCTGTAGTCTGATAGTTTTTTTTTAAGGAAATAATGAGAAGAAAAGATAAACCTGCAGTATTTTACATTTACTTATTTACCACTTTTGTTGCTTTTCTGATGTCCCTCTAGGACTGAGTGATCACCATAAGACTGTTCTTTGCCAATATCATATGTCTACTGGTGAAAAAGTTTTTCGGTGTTAGTTTAACCTAAATATGTCTATATTTCACCCTCAGTTTTGAAAGATATTTTCATCAGATAGGGAACATGTGGAATTCTAGGTTGAGAGTTCATTTTCCGTCATGAATTTTAAGATGTCATTTTATTGTTTACTGGCTTCCATTATTTCTGATAAATCAGAAATAAATCCGGTGATCATATGGATGTTTTTTTTAATGTAATATGGACTTCACCCCCAGGCCCCACTTCCTGAGCTGTTTCAAGATTTTCTCTTTCTTGTTTTTTTTTTAGCAGTTTTCCTATAATGTGCCTACTAGGGTTCCCTTATATTTGTTTTGCTTGGTTTGTTGAACTCTTGGATTTAAAAAATGATTTTCAATTTGGCAAGTATGCAGTTATTGAATTTCTTCAAATATTTTTTCTGCCTCATTTTCATTTCTTCTCCTCTAGACACCTGTTCTATGTTTACTGGGTTGTTTGAATTTGACCTGCAGATTCCTAAAGCTTTGTTCATTTTTCATCAATTACTTTCCTCCCTTCTTAAAATCGAATATTTTCTATTGATAGCTTCTCAAGTTTATCAGTCTTCTGTCATCTCCAACCCGCTGCTAAGTTTGTCCAGGAATTTTTAAAAATTTAGTTATTGTACTTTTTCCTTCTAGAATTTTCCTGCAGTTCTTGTTTTTTTTTTTTTTCTTCTTTTTAAATTTATTTCTCTGCAGAAATGCCCATATGTTTTCTCTTTCAGACCATATTTTCCTTAGATTTTTATAAGTTATTTGAACATATTTATAAATGTTGCTTTAAAATCTTGGTCTGCTAAAGCCAACATCTGGATCATTTGAGGGCATGTATTTTCTAGCGAGTTTTTTTCTTGACTTTAGGTCATATTTTCACATATTTAGTTCAGTAGGCATCAATAATGGTGCATCGTAGATACTGGTTTCTGTTATCATTCTCTGAAAATTGATCATTTTTATCTCAGAAGGGAGTTCAATTACTGACTAATGGCCTTGAATTTATATAGACGTGAAATTATGATTTAATGGGATAATTAGTGGAGAGGTTAGGGTGTTTCCAAAGTCCCTCTAACTTAGCAATATTCAACTGCCCAAATTTCCTCTGCAAACTTTATCACTGCTTGCTTTTGAACTTTGTTGGGAGTGGGGGTGGTCCAGGATGCCCTATTCTAGGGCTTGGTCCTTACTCTTAAGATGGATTTCTGGGGAGTTAACAAAATGTTAACAAAGTATTTCTACTCAGGTGGACCAAGACTTGCAGTGCTCCAAAGAACTGCTTTACCTTTAACGTCTCTCTTCTGTTGCCACACAACACTATTTATTCTCTGGTAAGCTTTGTCTAGTCTCACTTTGCATATATACAACCTAGCCTTAGGCCACTGACTTGTGGGAATCCCCTACATAGACTCACGTTCTGCTCCCCTCCACAGCTCCTCCAAACTCTGAACTCTACATCTTTAGCTCAGTGTGTTAAGATTCGACTCCAATTTGTGGTGCTAAGGTCAAGAAATTATCCAGAAGCAGAGATCTAAGGTCCTCATGACTGTCCTTCCTCTCAAAGACTGGGGTCTGGGACTGCCTGTGGTCCACCACCTGAGAAAAATTGCTCCATATATTTCACTCAGTTTCTGAGGCTATTTAAGATGATAGAGCTAATCTGGTACTAATTAATATGGCCTGTTCAGAAGTAGGAGTCTCATGCTCCATTTTGAACTGATCAATGCCTAAAGTCCAAGGCAAATGCATGGGGAAGGCAAATCAATTTGGCATCATCCTGGTCCCTAGAACATCATCTCCATGAGAGCATCTGACCCCTTATCAATCATTTTCTACTCGGTCTGAGTGTTTTTCTATCCATATGATATTAAGACTGAGAGTATGTCATTATCACATTTTTAGGAGTATATGTGAAGTTCATTTTTGTATTGAATTAACTCAGGAATAAACTCTGGTTTTCATATACTACATGGCCATTGCACAGTTAGTTTCATGAGAATATTAGCATGACCAAACAATAACAATATATTTTATTTTTATTTATTTATTTATTTTTATTGTTAAATCATAGCTGTGTACATTAGTGCAATCACCTGTACCCATTCTAAGATGCACCATAGATGTGGCTCCACCCATTACCCTCCCTCCCCCAAAACATCCCCCATCCCTTCCCCTTCCTTGGCCCTTTCCCCATAGTCTTGTGCTATAGTTGGGTTATAGCCTTCATGTGGAAGCTATAATTTAGCTTCATAGTAGGGCTGAGTACATTGGATACTTTTTCTTCCGTTAAACATATCCACAAACACCTTCACAACATCTAGAAGAAAATGTGATCAAACAACTAAACATTATAGCCTAGCCAAACTGACAAATAAACCATCGCACCCACTGACAAACTAAACTAGAAGTTGCTATAGATCTCTCCACCCCCTTTTGACTCTATAATTCTATAATTTTGTTTCCTTTATAATTCTTCTCATACATATAGCTTCTAGAAACAGAAAAAGAAACATAGATATTTATCTTAAATTTTGAATCTATTCAGACAACTTAAGTTATAGATCAACATTTTTATCCCCACAACATAGATGACAAAATATCAGACTTTTAATGGTGGTGTTGAGCATGACCTACCTCTAAAAATCAAACTTCTCTAGGAACAAATGGAAAAAGGAAGATGCCTTATTGCAATGGCTTCATCCTTCCACGAAAACTTGTTCATGTAATCCCCTTCTGTCCAGCCAGTTCACATCATGAAGAGTTGTTGATAAATACTGTTACTCATCTGGGACATTTCCTTACTTCATATCCTTTCCCACCCATAAAAATACATGGCTCTTTACTGTGTATTTTCTTTCATAGTTCATAATCTTTCTTCATTGTGGGAGATAAATGGCTTTATTTAAATTAATTGATTTTAAATTAGGTTTGAAAAACAAGGATTGTTAGAAGTCAGAAAGTGTTAGAATGTGTTTTAGTTGAATAGTATTTTAAACTCTTGAAAACAATTCAGCCAAATAATTTAAAAACACCATGTTCAGATATGTACATATATAGAGTCAAACTTAAAACATATAAAAAAAGGGCAACAAATAACTTTTATAAAATTAACTCTTTTTTTGTTTGTTTTGTTTTGTTTTTTAAGACAGAGTCTCACACTGTCACCCTGATTAGAGTGCCATAGTGTCATCATAGCTCACAGCAACCTCAAACACCTGTGCTCAAGCATTCTTCTTGCCTTGGTCTCCCAAGTAAGCGGGACTACAGGTGCCCACCACAATGCCCAGGGAATTTTTCTACTTTTAGTAGAAATGAGGTCTCACTCTTGCTCAAGCTGATCTGAAACTCCTGAGCTCAAGCAATCCTCCTGCATTGGCCTCCCAGAGTTCCAGGGGCACAGGCATGAACCTCTGTGTCTAGCCTATAAAATTAACTCTTAATAATCAATGCTTCTTTTTTTTTTTTTTTTTTTTTTTTTTTTTTTTTTTTTTTAAATTATCCAAAAATTTTAAAAATATATTCCAAACAAAAAGGGGGAAAAAAAAAAAAC
>CAUYPK010051883.1:0-31537 GCA_963574355.1 Loris lydekkerianus | reverse complement strand
CGGCTATTTTTTTTTTTTGGTTTGGTCACTGTTGTTTGGCGGGCCTGGGCTGGATTCGAACCCACCAGCTCAGGTGTATGTGGCTGGCATCTTAGCCGCTTGAGCCACAGGTGCTGAGCCAAAATGTCCTTTTTTTTTTTTCTTTCAGTTTTTGGCTGGGACCAGGTTTGAACCCGCCACCTCCAGTATATGGGGCTGACACCCTACTCCTTGAGCCACAGGTGCTGCCCTGCATCTAAGATTTTAAATGCAGGGGTGTCCAACCTGTGGCCCCCAGGCAGCATGCTGATTTTGTGAGGACTTTTTTTGTTTGTCTACGGCAGGCATCCTCAAACTTTTTAAACAGGGGGCCAATTCACTGTCCCTCAGACCATTGGAGGGCTGGATTATAGTTTAAAAAAAAAAAAAAAACTATGAACAAATTCCTAAGCACATTGCACGTATCTTATTTTGAAGTAAAAAACAAAACAGGAACAAATACAATTCACACTGCTTCATGTGGCCTGTGGGCCGCAGTTTGAGGACGCCTGGTCTATGGTGTCAGAAAAGTAGGCACAGACCTTTTGATTTTTGCTCATCAGCTTTAATTACTGCTTATGTATTTAATGTGCGGGGCCAAGACAACTCTTATTCTTCTAACGTGCAGCTGAAAAGAAAAAAGACTGGACACCCCTGCATGGGAAAGATAGAAAAGTAAACTGGCAGTTAAAATATAGAACAATTATGAGATGTAAGATACATACATCTAGGGGCAAATGAGAGCTTACGGGAGAGACACATGACCCAGTCTTTGTTGAACAATGGGTCTGAGAGTTGAGATTTCAGTAATGAGCAAAAATGAATATGATGAGAGGAGAACATTACAGATGGAAGAGCATGTGCAAAGGCCCAGAGTCGAGGTCTGGGCACACTGTGTACCACGCGATAGGTAAATATCCAAACCCACGCATTGCACACATTCTCTAAATTATTTGTAGTCCCCAAATTTTACTGAAGACTTACTGTAAAAGAGCTTAATTCTGTCCCAACTATTTCTAGAAAAAATGGGGGGTAAAGTTTTTATACCTAAAATTGCCTTAATCGTTCAACTCATCTACTCTAAGGGCCTCCAGCGTGAGTCAAGGACTGTCCCCACTCATGTTTTCTCTTTTTGTACATTTGGTTGTCCCATAGAAACAAACATGCAGAGAGACCCATTGGTGGGGTCAGTCCCTGCCCCCTCTGGTATATGACTATGCTCCCAATCTGCCCTCCTACAGTGTTCTCTATAAAGCAGCCAAGGTAGTTTCTTCTCTCAGGTAAAATCCCATTACTTCCTTCCCCAGCTTAAAGCCCTCTATGGCCGCCCATAACACTTGAAATACAATATTATTTTTCTGGTTATCACAGCCTCCATGCTGCTTCCTGATGCTTCTCCACATCCCCTCCATTTCCTCCGAACTTATCCATAGCAGCCAACTTCCCCCCTGTACCTCCTTAAACAAGTCAGGCATATGTTCACCTCGCTGACCATTCCTTCTGCCCCAAATCCTCTGGCTTCTTCTCATTATTCATATCTCACCAACAAGGAGGTTACATTTATCCAGAGATATGAATGAGATAATTTATCTAAAACAGCAATGCACCCCCATATGTTTTCTGCATATACATGGTCCTGATTACCACATGAAATTATTACATATGTTTGTTTACTTTTTTTATTCCCAACCTTTAAAAGTAAACTAACTTCCACGAGGACAGGACATTTTTTCTGTCTTGTTCATCACTCTGTCCCCAGCACCTAAATCAGAGCTTGGGACATGGTTGTTGAATAAATGAATAAAAAAAACCTAGCTGATAAATATTTAAGTGAAATATTTAACCACCCCTGTAATAATTTACTATTAACATTGCAAATAAACATATAACCATAATGGTTAGAACTCTATTTTCAAAATGATGATGCTAAATTTACTGTTTCAAAGCGTTAAAATGTTCCATAGTCAGTTGCTCCTGCCTATAATTCTAGCACTCTGGGAGGTCAAGGTGGGTGGATTGCTTGAGCTCAGGAGTTCAAGACTAGCCTGAGCAAGAGTGAGACCCTTCTCTACTAAAAATAGAAAAATTAGCAGGATGTTGTGGTGGGCACCTGTAGTTCCTTACCCAGGGAGGCTAAGGCAAGAGCCCAAGAGTTTGAGGTTGCTGTAAGCTATGACACTATGGCACTCTACCCACGGCAAAGAGTGAGATTCTATCTCAAAAAATAAATAAATAAATAAACTCTAAAATGAATCTCAAGAATCTTGTGTTGATTCTCACAGAATTTGATATAGTATTAACATACAGTCTACATAAAATATATACAGAAGGTACCAAAAAATGTATACACATTTTAAGAAAGAAAACTGTATTAAAATTGTAATACTCCATATATACCAATTAACAAAAGATCATGTCACTCTTGATTTCTGCAATCACAAGCAGTGATCAAAGTGGTTACCATCGGCATCCAGACACTTCTGATTATGGTGAACAAAAACTATTACACAGATAACATCTCTTGTGTTTATATGCCAGCTAAAATGTGTATACTTTTTTTGGCACTCCTGACATATTATATAGAGTATATATACTATAAAGGATAATATATATATAATAAGTGTAGTATATATATATAATAGCATATGTACTATAAAGCATAGTATATATAATAGTATATATACTATAAAGGATAGCATATATACTATGTCTTAAACGTATACCTAGTATTGGTGCTGATCATAATCCTGAAAGACACATTCTCAAATGCCATAATTCCAAATGTTGAAATTCTGAACTATCAAAATTCCTAATACCTAAAATCCTGAAAATCACAACCCTGAAAAATTAAAATACTAAAAGTTTAACTCTGGGGAAGGGATAGTTGTGTTTTCAGGATAGGATGGTTGCATCATGTGAGCTGCGTCTTGTTAAGCAGACTTAACCTTATTGTTATCTTTGTCTAGAAATTAAGTACGGTTTAAGTTGGAGACATCTATGGGTGCCCAGTTGACAAGGGCTGAATTTGTGGGTTTAATTTTAGTTGTTAGTTTGACTAGATTCAGGAAACCCGATGAAGCATTATTTCAGGTGTGTCTGTGAGGCATATCCAGAGATCACTGTGTAAGTCTGAGTGGACTGAGTGGACTGGGGAGGAAAGATCTACCCTCAACATTTCCAATGTTTCACAGATCCTAGAAGTCAAAATGCAGGCAAAAATACAAGAAATCTCCCCTGCCAAATTATTCAATCATGTGTGACTTCTGCTCCTTCACACATAGCGCCACGCCTGCCTTCAAGGAAATGCCCTTCGTTAAAGAATAAAGATAATTTGACAAGCTCAGCGACGTTCTGAACCAAAGATATAACCACTGACATAAAGGTTCTTCCAATGAGACAAAACACATTAAATGGCGAGCTATTCTTGACTAGGTTGACTGTCAAGGAACACATTTACCATGAAATCTAACATAGGAAATCTAGTGCATGCTCCATTTTGGTTAATGAATGGGGACTTTTAAGCCAGTGCCCTACTCCTTTGAGCCACAGGCGCCGCCCTCCTCATTGTTTTTTAATCAACTATATACAATTCATGACCCTGTTGGATCCAAAAATTCTGGAACATATCTATTTGTCTATGCATAAATGACCATAAAAAAAGTGAAGCACTTTATAAATGCTTATCTGAAGACTTGGTGGACATTGCAGAAGAAAATGGATTTTAATTGAATCCCCAACCATAATTGTAACTGGCTTCCTGAACAGAAATGCCTTTTTGCAGTTCTCTGAAGTTTCGTGTTCCTAGGCCAGGAAGATTTGCTGACTAGAACTTTGTCATTTTCTGTTTCACTGATGCCCTCCTCTCTGAGCGGAGTTGTTTTTCCAAAAGGCAGACCTTCCCTGAAGTAATGAGATAATCACAAGGCTTAATGTCACCCAACTCTTCAGAGAAGTCTAGATCAGCGCGTCCCATCACCAATGCTGCCCAAGGACTCACTGAGCAACCGACTCCCCACAACCCATGGGCAGGAGACTGAAAGGATGACACCTATTACCTCCTAGCTTATTACACACTGAGTAGTCTCGACCCTGGGAGGGGCCTATCCACCATTTTTTGATAATGCAGTGTATGTGCTGGTACAATTTCTCACTTTGCTTGCACGCCTGCAGTCCACCCCAAACATGCTATGATGCTCATTCACTTTGTGCGTTATTCATTTCACCTCTAGAAAACCCCAACCACATACAGCATTCCTCCCACCTCTCGGTTGATGTCCCTGGCAATAACTCCCTCTTCTTCCTTGACAATCCTCATCTCAGTAATTGGCTTTCTGTGCCACAGAGGCGACTCTTCCTTGCAGGTTCTTTAACATAAGGACAGAATTAGGTGTAATCAAGTCTTCGAAGAGTGAATTTCAAGGTGTTACCAATAAAATTTGTTTTTTTCTTTCAGCCTAATGCATTTGGTAGAAAATTCAGAGGACTAGATTGGCCACAAGATGCCAAAATGATGAAAACTTTGATTTAAAAATGTGTTATTTGTCTGCATTGGCATTTCTTCCAGCTGATGAAATTCCAGGAGCTTTTAGTGAATTAAAGCTGTATTTGCCTGAAGAAGCCAGCCCAGGTACGGACTGGTTTGGAAAGAATTATGCGTGACCAGGTGTGGTGGTTCACCTCTGTAATCCTAGCACTCTGGGGGGCTGTAGGAGGAGGATTGCTTGAGCTCAGAATTTCAAGACCAGCCTGAGCAAAGTGAGACCCTATCTCTACTAAAAATAGAAAAATTAGCCAGGCTTGGTGGCATATGCCTATAGTTGCAACTTCTTGGAAGGCCAAAGGCAAGAGAATTGCTTGGCTCCAGGAGTTTGAGGTTGCTATGAGCTAGGCTAAGCCCATAGCATTCCAGTCCAGGCAACAGAGCAAGACCCTGTCCCCGACACAAAAAAATAAAAGAAAAGAATTGTGTGCAATGTGCACAGTAAGATAAGACCCAGAATAGTTTTGTTGTTTGATCACCAGAATTGTTTCCACCAAATCTGTGGTCTATATGTGACTGTATGCAGAATGGATTTCCATATAACCAAAACAACACAAAAGAATGGCACAGAAGATGGGGAAACTTAATAGGTAATGTTCATGTCAAATCATAGAAGAATTTCAATGCCACATACAAAATGAAAGTGAATGTATTCTCCAAAAAGAGCCATATCCTAAAAGAAAAAATTCTATTCATCATGATGTAATACATCAAAACATCGTTAATAATCATGAAGTTGGTCAGTTCTTACAGACTATCTCCTTGCAATTGCCCATAAGCTAACCCTATAATATATTTTTCATGTCAATTGTTCTTTTTAGTTTTTCCCTTTTCTTTTTTCAGTTTTTCTCACTATTTTAAATTGTCAGCATTACTTTTTACAATTTGTAATACTATGTATTTCATCTTCACATCATTTTCAATGCTAGAGGTATAAATTATATAAAGACTTTTAGAGAATTCTAATTTGTTTTATGCATTATTTTTGCAAATTTGACACCAGGAAAGTATGTTATCACAACATTGCCTTTATGTGTAAGCAATATGCATGTATGTAAAAATGCTGACTTCCATAACAGATGTAGAGATGTCCATTTCACACATCTGCATTTGTGAAAGATATAATTTCTCAAAATCTCAGCTCTTCAGATGACTGTATATGCAGTGATGACCTATCATAGATTTAGTGATCTCATCTAAAGACAGGTTGTCCGTCATGGTATTTCAGATGACCCCAGTTATGACAAATTATCAGCCATACTGATAAGTGTTTATGCATTTTATTTTTTGATTCATTTCCTTATGAATTCATTTGGTGTGCTCATAACTGTTAAACTACACAACTGCCATTAGTATACGTGAGTACTTATTCTTACAAAAATATGTGTGTAATTACTGCCTATCTTACTGTGTAAAGTGATCTACAAAGTGTTCTGTCATGTTTTTATGTTTCTCAAATAAATTCTCTTGAAAAATGTTTTCAAAAGGTCTTTTAAATAACTTTTTTAAATCATTTTTTCCACAATTACGTTTTGGGATTTTGATCTTTCAGAATTGTGATTTTAGGGATTTTAGACTTCATGAATTTTGATGATTTGGTATTTCAACATTTGAGATTATGGTGTTTGGGACTGTATCTTTTGTGACTATGGCCCAAACCCACATAATATATACATAATAAAGGCATAACAACTATAAGAACTTAAGGAAAAATGGTTAAATTGTCTTATAGAACTTAGAGGATTCGGATTAGGAAACTGGAGCAGGAGATGGTAACTGTTGCTTTTCATCACCAGCCTTTCTATACTGTTTGA
The DNA here is from genome assembly GCA_963574355.1 of Loris lydekkerianus. Classification (NCBI taxonomy): domain Eukaryota; kingdom Metazoa; phylum Chordata; class Mammalia; order Primates; family Lorisidae; genus Loris; species Loris lydekkerianus. The sequence goes on along the minus strand of CAUYPK010051883.1, from coordinate 25,165 downwards.
GTCTTTTTAAATCTATGTGCATATATTAATTTGATTTAAATCTTTGAAGTTTTCAAATCAAAAAACATTTGTAACTATGAATGGCAAAGACACATGAATATACACATTATTTATTAAACAAATCTTAAAATAGGAGTTAGAGAGTCATTTAACTTGAAGACGTAATTTTAGGCTAAATTCATACTGCTTGACAAACTGAGTGAATAACACAAGTATTCCCTATTACTTAGTGATGGAAAAAAAATGAGGTTGAATATGAAAGATTCAACATGGGGCAGCGCCTGTGGCTCAGTGGGTAGGGCGCTGGCCCCATATACTGAGGGTGGCGGGTTCAAACCCAGCCCCGGCCAAACTGCAACAAAAAATAGCTGGGTGTTGTAGTAGGCGCCTGTGGTCCCAGCTACTTGGAATGCTGAGGCAAAAGAATCACCTGAGCCCAGGAGTTGGAGGTTGCTGTGAGCTGGGATGCCATAGCACTCTACCAAGGGAGATAAAGTGAGATTCTATCTCTAAAAAAAAAAAAAAAGGAAAGAAAGAAAGAAAGATTCAACATGGACTTAATAGAAATTTAGGTTGTCATGACTACAGATCTAATGTGGTTAAGACCATGGAGATGGTTCTTCTGTCTCACCACTTGGGAAAGAATAACAAATGTAACAATTATGTTTTTAAAATTTACTTAACATATGAACATCTGTGGCAGATACTTCTAGCTACATTTACAAAATTCATCCTCCTTTTATTCTTTTCTGGGAGAATTCTGACTTTACATTCCCCAGTCTTCCTTCTGGGTGGCCAGGGAAATGTAAGCCACATCAGTGGTTGAGGGTTCAGGATAGCTCTTCCACAGGGGCTGACTCAGGCTCATCCTGACTACATTGTGAGTATCATGATTAAAGTACAGCAGCCACATTGAACCCAGAAGGGCATGGGAGGCTAGGGCCTTGACTTCTCTGAGGTGCTTTAATGTGCCAAGGAGGGGGGCAGAAGAGGGGCAGAAGAGGGGCATGGGATGGAGGAGGACCACCAAAGCGAACAGGGAATGAGTTCTAATTAGTGGTAAGGCTGCAAAACATCGCGAACATTCTAAAGACCACTTTATATTTATTGTTAACTAAAGTATATCTCAAAATTTTTTTAAAGCCACCAAAAAAAAAAAAAAAGGAAAAGCTGAAAACACAACTGTGATACAGTCCTTTCTACCTCTATTTATAGAACAAGGGCAGCCATTCTCCAATTTTGCTCACCATACAACCTCCCTGACTTTTTCTATTACTCTATACCCAAAAAACTCTATAGTGCAGACCATCTTAAAATACTGCAAGCAGAACTAAATAATCGCACTCTCCCTAGATGTTACAACTTAGTTTTAGAGGACAAAGCATCTTTCCCTAGTAATACCTTCTTCCTGAGGAGGCATATCCATTGGTTTACCATTCCTGGTACCTTCTACCCTGCCCTGAATCCTCCCCAGGGACATGCAGTGACTCATCAAACGGGTAAGTTCGGGTAAGTTTAGAAAAAGAAACATACATAACCCAGGAACTCCTCTTCTTTCTTCTGCTGGAAGGAAGCGAGTTACCCATAGGGATCATTCCTTTTGCTCTGCCATGGAGCCGCCCTGCCTGTGCCTGGGTGGGTGTGTTTTGCTCTACAATACAGATAACTATAAAGTAAGCTTATAATCAGCACCATTTTTTTCAGAACTTCGTTTTGAAAATTTCCTGCCCATTTCTTATTGTACTCTTAATGAGGAAATACTGACCTTTACTCTCCCTTTCACCAAGTGCTCACTCCCTAGAACAAGTTTCCCCTATCTTATCCTGTGTTTGATTTAAAAGTTCCAGAAACTGAGTCCTGAAACAATTCGGACCCCCACCGGGAGATGACCTCAAGTCCACATTTAATCTACAGTTGAATAGCCTTTGAGATGGCACCAGCCCATTCACCAGGTGGAGCAATAATTCGAGACTGGGACAAGTCACGCTGACCAGCGCCTCCTTGCCACTCCTGCACACCCTCCAGAACAAGTTCCCCATTTAAACCCCTACCCTCCGCCCAAGACTTCAACATGGTCCCTTTGAGACACAATCCCTGGCCATTTCCCCACCACTAGCTCTAAAATAAAGTCCTTTTTCTCTCACTACACCTTGTTACTGGGTCTTGTCCATGGCAAGTGGCCAACACTTGTGAAGACACAGAGGACAGATACAGGCCATGTTCCCAAACACTGCTATCTTCTTTGTCTTCCACCACTTTTCAGCCTTTTGGCTAAGATAAGTGGACTCTTTGTCTTCCTTGCCAGTAACTCACATAATGAAGAGGGGTGTTATTTATTTGGCTCCTCAAACCACAAACCTTATTTTAAAGCCTTAGAAGGAATGTGTGTCAAGGAGTCTCCAGATTTCCAGCCCATAACTCTGTAAGGCAGTGAACCATGAGGGAATCAAATGTTCAAAGCTTCATAACCTACTTGGAATTTTCCCAGAATCTTTCTCACAGTCCTGATCCCTAGTTTAAAGCTTATAAAACAGAGAAAAAGAAAGGATGAGCTTGGAGACAGATTTTCTGCAATTTATTGGCCGTAGCTGGAATGGAGCCCTCTTGGGACGGGGCCTCTGGAGGAGAAGATGCATCTATGGGCTTTCGAGGCCTCCCTGCACTGTTTCCACTTCACTTGCTGAAGAGAAGGGAAGCTGATATGACACATCCAGGTTTTTTACTGCTCTGGAAACTGGGACAGACATTAGTTCCTTCAGTGATGAAAGACCCAAGCACAATATGCTGCCCTGTCAAGGTCCAGCCAGCCACAACTGCACTTCCCTGTGTGGAAAGAGGTGTCAGCAAGAAGCCCAGAGGTGAATATTTGCAAAGTAAATCATACTTTAAATCTACAAAGAAATGTTGGTATTTAAAGAAACCATATGACAAGTTTTAAACATCAGCATCCTTTCCTGTAAAATCCAATTTTTCATATTATACCGTTCCCCTTCACCCTAAGATCTGACTGTATTTGTCAATGTTGAATACAGGAAGGGATCCGATCACTACCTTACAATGCAGCCCTTAATGATTTCAAACTTCTCTAATTGTTACAAAGCTTTCCGTATATGGAATAAAAACTTCTCTAATTGTTACAAAGCTTTCCGTATATGGAATAAAATTCTGCCTCATTTAATCTTTCACGATCACTCCGGGGTCTGTTCCCTGGAACCATGTACCATGGCATCTTTCAAATAGCTGAAACAGCCAGCACACTACTGTTTCTTCTCCACACCACTATCCCTAAGCACTTGACTTAATTCAAGACACTCTCAAAGTCCCTACTGGAGGCATAGCCCTGCAGGGGATATAAAACAAACCACCAACCTGACCTTCAGAATATTATTGTTATTGTCTAGGGCAGCAGTTCTCAACCTGTGGGTCGCGACCCACAGGAACTGTATTAAAGGGTTGCAGCATTAGAAACGTTGAGAACCACTGGTCTAGAGAGAGACCTAGATATGTGAACACAAATAACTATAACAAATAATGGTTAAAAGAGAAGGAAAAATAAGAAATTTAACAGAACCACAAAGGAAATGCCATAGGAACAAAGACAAGAGTCTTAACGTGGTGCTTAAATTTTCAACCTCTGAAACAAAGCTTTTCTATTTACCTGTCCACCTAAGGAAAAATGTGTACATCTAAATCACATGCTCTTGGACAAAGCCATTTAATAATTCATCCCAGTTTTTAATCTAAGCAATGTTTAAGAAAATTGCTATTTGTCTCTATATTCCAACAAGCTACTCCTATTCTAAAACTGAGTTAATACTGTCAGAAACAGACTGTTAAATTTCTAAACCAACAGATGGCCACATTGCATTTCTGGAAGCATCTTTCATATTCACCTGAGGGCTAGAAAAGCATTAGAGCATCTATACCCAGCTTAATCAATTTCCCTCTCAAAATTTCAGATTATGTTGTTCTAGACATAAATACAATGAAACACCTATAGAAACATTATAAACCAAGCCATGGTTACAAGTGCTCTAAAACCACAAAGGCTCAGTCCCCTGCTCCTCTAACCCTCCCTCATCCCGAAGCCCCCAATATAATAGAAGTAGGAGGTAGAGGAAAGCAGTGGAGCTCCTTGAGAATCTGAAGATTTAAACAAGTAAAGGAGGAGGCCCGGTGCAGTGGCACACACCTAGCACTTTAAGAGGCTAAAGGTTGGAAGATCGCTGGAGCCCCAGAGTGTGAGGTTGCAGTGAGCTATGATGACACCACTGCACTGTAGCCTCGGTGACAGATTGAGATTCTGTCTCAGTCAATCCATAACCAATAAGTCAATCAAGAAAAAGAGGAACTTTACAGTAGAGAAACCGGAGACACAATGTGAAGCCAGGAAATGATGGTTAACGTCAACAGTGGTAAGTCATATTGGTAACATGTACCCTTATAAGGGGTAATGAGAATGGCACTTGACCTCTGTGGTCTTCCTCCCAATAACCCATAACCCCAGTCTTATCTTGACAAAAGTATCAGAAAAATCCCAATTAGGGAGCATTCTACAAAACACTTGACCTCAAAGTACTCCTCAAAGCTGCCAAGATCATCAAAAACAAGGCAAGTCTGATAAATAGTCACAGCCTCAAGGTGCCTGAAAAGACAAGAAGCCTAAATGTATCAGAATGTTTATTGCAGCCCAATTCATAATTGCTAAGTCATGGAAGAAGCCCAAGTGCCTGTCGACCCACAAATGAATTAATAAATTGTGGTATATGTACACCATGGAATATTATGCAGCCTTAAAGAAAGATGGAGACTTTACCTCTTTCATGTTTACATGGATGGAGCTGGAACATATTCCACTTAGCAAAATATCTCAAGAATGGAAGAAAAAGTATCCAATGTACTCAGCCCTACTATGAAACTAATTTATAGCACAAGAATATGGGGAAATGGGCAAGGGAGGGGAGGGGATGGGGGAGGATGGGTGGAGGAATGGTAATTGGTGGGACCACACCTACGGTGCATCTTAGAAGGGTACAGGTGAAACTTACGAAATGAAAGAATATAAATGTCTAAACATAATAACTAAGAAAATGTCATGAAGGCTATGTTAACCAGTTTGATGAAAATATTTCAAATTGTATATAAAACCAGCACATTGTACCCCATGATTGCATTAATGTACACAGCTATGATTTAATTAAAAAAAAAAAAAAAAGAAGAAGCCTAAATGTAATGTGATATCATGAGTCGGATGCTGGAACAGAAATAGGACATTAGGTAAAAACTAAAGAAATCTGGGCCCAATACTCGTAGCTCAGTGGTTAGGGCGCCAGCCACATGCACAGGGGCTGGCAGGTTCAAACCCGGCCCAGGCATGCTAAACAATTACAATAACAACAACAAAAAATAACCGGGCATTGTAGTGGGTACCTGTAGTCTCAGCTACTTGGGAGGCTGAGGCAAGAGAATTGCTTAAGCCCAAAAGTTTGAGGTTGCTGTGAGCTGTGATACTACAGCACTGCACTGAGGGTGACATAGTGAGACTATCTCAAAAAAAAAAAAAAAAAAAAAAAACTAAGGAAATTTGAATAAAATGTGGACGTTAGTTAATAATAATGTATCAATATTCAACATCATCCCAATTTTTCTCTAAATCTAAAACCATTCTAAAACAACAAAAAAATTATGTAAAAGGAAAAAAAGTAGAGGAAGAAAAAAAGCAATGGAAAACACCAGCAGCTGCCTAAGGCTCTATGTGTAGACTTTGCTAACTCAGTCTTTGTAAAAATGTTTCTATAAATGCACTTTCCTGAATTTCAAACATCTAACTTATAAACTAATTCTTGTAATTCAATATACTTATAAATTAGGGTATGTACTAGGGAACAAAGCAGGGTACAGTGTTTTTGACCCCTAGATCTTTTTGAGTGCCATTTCATCACCATAAATCTTGCAAATTGAAACATTATAAATAGAAAGATAACAATGTATCTCATTTTTTGTTGGATCAAACGTAAGCTAATTTAATTCACTGATCAATTTTCTACATAGGAAAGTATCATTTTTCCATGTTCACTTTTATATCAATGAAACTACCTTATTTAATCAACTCATATTTTGTCCATATTAAATGTTCCCAATCATAGGTTCTTCCATTCTGAATTTACTTTCAGAGCCATTATTTCTAACAAGCCAGTTTTCACTAAGATTTTACCATTGCACACATTTTTTTGCACATCTCTCTGTTATAATTATCCAACTTTTAAATTAAAAGTTAACTTTATAGTGTTCTCTCTAATTACTGTCCATTTTATATTAGCTAAGTAAAAAATTTTTATTTTTGATGATTCATTGTCAATTATTTCTACATACTCATTATGACTCAGATAAAAGGCTAATGGTTTGTGTTTCTTAGAAAATCGCAAGAAAATTGTAAGCAGTTTTGTGAGACAGAGAAAGACACAGACTGATCTACAGCAAGTGACAGCCAGCAAGACAGAGTTGGAAGCTGCAAGCTTTTCTGAGTGTGCTAACCACTTACTGACCAACTCAAACCTCCCTGTAGTCAAAGGACAGTCAGAACATCCTCGGGGGCATCTGGAATGGCCTAAATGGGCATACTGAAATGTCTTCCTTCAGTCTCCGTGTTCAGTGCACAGGTTAAGAAGAGGGGTAGAAAAGGTACAGAGAAGAGAACCAATAGGAGACTGTGACTAGGAGCATGGGTGATGGTCAGTAAAGACTAGCAAGGTTCAAATTCCAGCCCCACCAATTAACTTGCTGCATAAATGGCAAGTTAATAATAATTTTCCTCCCTGGGAAAGTTACTTCTCCATGCCTCAATTCCTCCATCTGCTAAATGACGATTAAATCAGACATTATCTGTAAAATATTGAGTATAAAGCTTGGCATATCCTAAATTGTCAGGTGATGTCAGCATATATATGTGCAAATATGTGACTGTGAATTTATACCACACATTATACCTTGATAAATAGTGGGCATATACTCTCTTTCACTTAAGTTACTGTGAACTGAAGAAGTTATTGTTATAAAGCTGATTTTTTAAACCCCACTATTTATGTATATAGTATGTTTGTCCTTTCCATATTTTTACTGCTGCCCAAAAGTGATCTTCAAACACTATATAACTACCATATGCACAAAATTGCATATAGTCAAAATCAATAGAAATACACACTGAATTAACAGAAAACGTCATATAATGGGAAAATGCAAGTTTTAAAATCAGAGAGATGTGAGATCAAATCCCATTTGTCATCTAAGGGCTTATCTAAGCAACTGAACTTCTCTGTACCGGTTTTCTCCTTGTTAAAACAGGAATAAAACATATCTCACAAAACTGTGATGAGGATTAAGTAAAAAAGTAGCGAGATGCTCAGCATACGGGATACCAATAAATGTTACAAATGTGCATTCACACGTAAACACATACTCCTTAAATAGTGCCATCTCTGTTCCGTGGATCATATACTTTGTCAGGTGATCTCTGTCCCCATTTCCCTATTTTATGCAATGTGTTTCAGTGACTTATTTATTGTGACAGTTTTCAAACCAGGGACCTTACCGCTGGGTGTACACAATACTTTGCAAAGGGCACATCCCCATGGATAATTTTGATGGGAATCAAGTTCCAGATCTTCAACTTCCAGATATATTCTTTCCCCAAAATGACCCATCAGCTAAGATTTGTCTGCTATGGTTCTTCTTTCCTATCTCCTTTTTGCAAGCACCCTTTACTAATGGCAATCACCCATGAAGTCACCCATTCTCAATCTTATATTGCCCCAAAGTGTAAAAACCTTTAAAGTACCAAAGAAAAAGATAATTCAACCCTTCCTCTAATCAAGTTTCCATAAAACCACCTTTCTAAGTAAGAAATAAATTTCTAATACAAACTTACCTTAATTTGATAATATCATACTTTTTAATATATTGATGACATTTTCATCAATTGTGTCCTAATAATCATCACAATAGTAACTCAATCCAGAAGGAAGAAAACAATACTCAGAGTCTTATTATCAAAGGAAATTAAGAAAAGACATGATATTTATATGCATGTAAATATACACACCCACACATTGCAAGGATAAGGTGAGCAATATGAAACTCTCAAGCACAACAAAGGGATAAAAGTCTGTGGGAGAAGTGGAATGAATATTAAATTCTAGGAGGAAAAGAAGGACGATGTAAAATTTCCCGAAGCTAAAATGCTTTATTTAAATCAATGATGGTGGATATTAAACTACTACAATTTTTGTGTTCCATTGGATGAAATTCAGTGCTTTAACATTTTCAAGTATCCATATTTACAATAAGCCATCCATTACATCCAATGCAACCATTTAAACTTCTGATAAAACAAAAATTAGCTAACAACTTAATTATTTTAAGAGTTAAACAGGGGCTTTTTTAAAAAAAAAGTTTGACCTCTCTGACCTCTGACAGAGCTTCAAACGTCATCTAGATGTCAACTCAAGTCAAGCCCAGTAAGTTTCAGCGGCAAGAAAGGAACCCCCCTTTACGCACCCAACTCAAACCTTTCCCTATACACCGGGTACTGCCGCACCCCCACAACCGCCCTCTTTAATCCTAACCCCCCCATTTAGCCTCCGCCCCCTCCCTTCTCCCTGTTTCCCCCCCGCCCACCCCTGTCCTCTGACGCATGCGCACTTCGCCTCCTCCGCAGCCGCCGCTGCTGTGTCATGGCGGAGCGGAAGTCCCCGCCCTGCGGGAAAGGGCGTCCTTCAGATGGGAGGCGCTGCTCGCGGCTCTCTCCCCTTCCGACCGTAACCTTTTTGATCTCGCACTCTAGAGGGGTCCCCTACCCTGGACTCTCCCGAACACTTCGTAGTCCACGGTTATGAGCCGCCCGGCGGTCGACATGGCGGCGGCGAGCCCTCTGCGGAGGAGCCGGAGCGGGGTTCGGGGCACGGCGACTGCGGCGGCCGCCAGCGGGAGGGGGCACATGGGCGCGCCTGGCGCAGCCTGCGCTGGTCACCGGGCCGGGACCGGAGCGCGCCAGGGTCACGCGTCGGTAGCGGCAAATGAGACGGCGGGGTCTGGAGCGGGGCCGCCGGGAGGGACGTGCTGCGGCCTCCGAGGCCTCCGTCCCAGACTGGGGAGGATGCGCCCTCTGCGCGCTCCCTGAGATTTAATTCTCGGTGTTTAAATAAAAGCTGGATGCTCTGTCCCAAAGATTATTGCTTACTCCACACACATCCCAGGTTTATTAAAGTATATTTAACAAATAAAAATTGTATATATTTTTGGTGTACAAGGTGATGCTTTGATACAGGTATACATTATGAAATGATTAAGTCAAGTAAATGAACGTATCTCTCATCTCATATACTTATCACTTTATTTAATGGAGGAAACATTTAAGAGCTCAGAATTTCTAAGTGTGCATTCTTAACAAAAGTCACCATGCTGTACAATAAATCTCCAGAACTGCCTAACTGAAACTTCGATTCCTTTGACCAACATTCCCGTTTCCAACCCATCTTCACTATCCCTACAGCCCCTTTCCATCCTGGCAGGGTTTGATTTTGAAATAAATGGTCTACTAGAGTGGTGGCTGAGGGTTAACGAGTTAATTGTGAAATGTTTAGGCGACTGCCAAATCTATCTAATGATTTTGAGCCAACTTTTAAAATGAGGTCTGCATCCTCTTCAGTTCCTCTGTAGAGTCAGAAAGGCTTTGTGCTGGAATCCATATTCTAAATGGATTGTGATATTTTCTGGGACAAGAAACTTTTAAAAAATCCACACTTTATGCTAGTGGAAACTGGGACCAAAAGATTGTAGTCAATCTTGTCAGCTGTTCAGTCATACTGGGTTTTTAATGGTCTTCATTATTGATAAACATCCCAATTATCTAGAAGGTTAAGGAAGAATTTTATTTCCTGGTGAGCTATTATAAAGTTTTGTATTAAAAAAAAAGCCACCACTCCAAAGAACCTGGATATGGCTATTGATAATCTGAGTTCTAAAATTCCCAATCCTTTGACTTGTGAAAATTTGCATTTCTCAATTTGTTTGTTGGCCTGGCTAACTTTACATATTTCTCTGCATCTGGCCACATAGTTAAAATAATCCACTGCAGTCTGATGCAATATTACGTTCCAATTCTATTAGGGAACACCAAAAATCATCTAAAACTTTGTTAGAATGTGGTTAAATGATCTTTAAAGTAAAATATATTCTGGAGATACCATCTGGATAGTTTCATGTAATGAAGGTCTTGGTTTATTTCAGGTTTCATGCAGACTCTAAAAACAATACAAAATATAAAGAAACTTTGCTCTTGGGTCTACTTTATCTGCAATACCTCTTCCCTCTCCAAAATCTTCCTGTAACCTTCTCAGTTGTCTTTGCAAGTGCTTACCAGATTTCATCTTACTTATGTCGTATGTCTTCCCCACTAGTACAATCAATCTCTATATCCACGGGTTCAGCATCCATGGATTCAACCAACCACAGATGGAAAATATTTTTTTACTAAACTATATTCTTTACTGAACATGTGTAGATTTTTTTCTTATTATTACCTGAACAATATAGTATAACAGCTATTGTAATAGCATTTACATTGAAATAGGTGTTTTAAGTAGAGATTTAAAGTTTATGGGAGAATGTGCATGGGTTTATCAGAAGTCTTGGGGAGTCTAGGAATAAATTCCTCTGTGGATATGAAGGAACAACTGTTCTTTGTCTTCTAAGTAGTGAGAATAAGATGGAGTCAGTCAGGCTTGGGCCACCACTACATGGCTGGTGGTCTGATCAATTCAAGTCCTACTTGACCTTTACCTTATGTTTTCCATCCTTGTTGTTTTGTAAATTCAGCTTTAACCTAAAGTGTATATCTTGAGTAGTCTGGGGTGATTGATTTAGAAGAGTAACTTTTGAATTAGAAATGTTGTTTTGGGTCATGGGTTATACCAATTATTATTTATTATGGGTCATGGGTTATGCTAATTATTTTTAAGATAAGCCTCAATTGTTGTTGTTTAAGATAAGGGTTAACATGGCTTTTGCTTCAACTTTTACGTATAAAAGGAAATAAAAGGGCAGAACAGTCTTGGAGAGGCTATTCTCACTGTTCTCCAGAATTGGTGGCCTTCTGATAATAAAGCTCGTTGGACCTGATCCCCATCCCTGCATTTGGCTGACAGTGACAGGCAGCCAGACCCACTTTGTCTGATAACAGTAGTAGGATCTCAAAGCATCTCAACCTACATCCTGTCACTGATTGGGAAGGTTGACATTTTCATTTTCTTAATCAACCTTTGACTTTTCTCAGCATTTACCTAAAAGTGCCCCTGCCAATTATTATGTGGCTTTATTTTAATTTTAGAAGTGCTATAGCAACAATTGACATTTGCTTAGCTGAAAGATGTACTGTGTCTGCCAACAGTAGAACATTAGCAAATGGAAATTTTTATGTACCATTTCAGCATGAATTGCCAATAAAATTTCTAAGACTTCAGAAATTTTAAGCAAATGTTTCTAATATTTAAGTTCACATTAAATAACAGAAACATTTAGAGAAATTTTGAAAACATAATTTTAAAATTATTCATAATCTTAATACAAATATTATCATTTTTGTTTATTCTTTTTATATGTACAGTATTTTTTTTTTTTTTAAATAGAGGCAGAGTCTCACTTTATGGCCCTTTGGTAGAGTGCTGTGGTATCACACAGCTCACAGCAACCTCCAGCTCCTGGGCTTAAGCAATTCTCTTGCCTCAGCCTCCCGAGTAGCTGGGACTATAGGTGCCACAACGGCCGGCTATTTTTTTTTTCGTTGTTGTTGCAGTTTGGCAGGGGCTGGGTTTGAACCCCCCACCCTCGGCATATGGGGCCGGCGCCCTACTCACTGAGCCACAGGCACCGCCCCTGTACAGTATGGTTTAAGTTGTTACAGATAAACTCAACTTTTCTTTTCCATGTTGTAGTCTTTCCAATGAATCTTTTGATAATTTCATGATATTGGTAGATATAACCATACATTTACCTACTAAGTCCTTGTTGTTATACATTTAGGCTGTTTCTCATTTTTTTGTTACAATAAAAAAAGTATTGTGAGCTGGGTGCAATAGCTCACACCTGTAATCCAAGCACTCTGGGAGACCAAGGTGATCTTAGAAGTTCAAGTTCAACCTGAGCAATAGTGAGACCCCGTCTCTACTAAAAATAGAAAAACGAGGGTCATGCTTGTGGCTCAAAGGAGTAGGGCATGGGCCACATATGCCAGAGGTGGCATGTTCAAACCCAGCCCCGGCCAACAACTGAAAAAAAAAAAAAAAAAATAGAAAAGCAAACCAGGCATTGTGGTGGGCACCTACAGGTGCTACTCAGGAGACTGAGGTGAGAGGATTGCTTAAGCCCAAGAGTTTGATGTTGCTGTGAACTATGAAGACACCTCCATCCAGGGCAACAGAGTGAGACTTCATCTCAAAAAATAAAATAAAATTATATACGTAGGTGTGTGTGTTTGTGTGTGTGTATGTGTAGTAGTAGTAGTAAAGGAAATATACATGTAGGTAGCTTTCTTCATATATATATATATATATATATATATATATATAATTTTTTTTTTTTTTTTTTTTTTTTTTTTGAGACAGAGTCTCATTATGTCGCCCTTAGTAGAGTGCCATAGCATCACAGCTCATGGCAACCTCAAACTCTTGGGCTTAAGCGATTCTCTTGCCTCAGCCTCTCAAGTAGCTGGGACTATAGGTGCCCGCCACAATGCCCGGCTATTTTTTGTTGCAGTTGTTATTGTTTAGCTGGCCCGGGCCAGGTTCAAACCCTCCACCCTCCGTGTATGTGCCTGGCGCTGTAACCACTGTGCTACAGATGCCAAGCCTGCATGATACATATTGCCAAATTGTTTTTCAAAGGGCCGTACCAGTTTAAATATACAACTACCCACACTGTATGAGTGTATCATTATTTGTCTTTTTATGCAAACACATGTATGCAGACTTTTCACAGATAATGCATGGTTGAGTTATATGAAAAGTTTTGGTTTTGTGACCTGAGCAAGAGCTTTGGAATAACTAGCCTCTGTGTTGCTGCTAGCTGAATTCAAAACCTACTAACTCCCTTTCTTAAACCGTTGAAAACAATTTGTGATATAGCGTCATGTTTCAATAATACATAGAAAAAGAAAATCCTTCCTACGTGATATAGGTGTAAAAGATGACCAGGCACTAGAACCTGTGAAATGGGGATAGACCATACAGTCTCTGGGTCCAAATGACCTTTGAACTGAGGAGATACCACCTTAAATCTCTAATTCATCACCATAAAGGGTAAGTTGAAAGTGATTACTAAAGAGATTTCTTAGCAATTTGGTATTAAGGTATAAATGCTTCCAAGAGATGAATCCAGCTACTTGCTGTCATTTGATCTTAGATAAGCCAATCAAGAACATTCAGTGGGTGAAAGATTCTCTGTTTAACAAATGGTGCTGGGTGAACTGGCTGGCAACATGTAGAAGACTGAAACTGGACCCACACCCTTCACCATGAACAAAGACTGACTCTCACTAGATAAAAGATTTAAACTTAAGACATGAAACTATACAGATTCTTGGAGAGGGTGCAGGAGAAACACTTGAAAAAATTGGCCTGGGAGAATACTTTATGAGGAGGATCCTCTGGGCAATTGAAGCAGCATCAAAAATACATTACTGGGATTTGATCAAACTAAAAAGCTCTGCACAGCCAAGGACACAGTAAGTAAAGCAAGTAGACAGTCCTCAGAATGGGAGAAGATACTTGCAGGTTATGCTTCTGATAAAGGTTTAATAACTAGAATCCACAGAGAACTCAAACATTAGCAAGAAAAGAACAAGTGATCCCATTTCAGGATGGGCAAGGGACTTGAAGAGAAATGTCTCTGAAGAAGACAGGCACACGGCCTACAGACATATGAAAAAATGCTTGTCATCCTTAATCATCAGAGAAATGCAAATCAAAACCACTTTGAGATATCATCTAACTCCAGTAAGATTAGCCCACATCACAAAATCCCAAAACCATAGATGTTGGCATGGACTTGGAGAAAAGGGAACACTTCTGCAGTGCTGGTGGGAATGCAAACTAATACGTTTCTTCTGCAAAGATGTTTGGAGATCACTTTAGAATCTAAAAATAGACCTGCCATTTGATCCTTTAATTCCTCTACTAGGTATATACCCAGAAGACCAAAAATCACTTTATAATAAAGATATTTGCGCTAGAATGTTTATTGTAGTCCAATTCATAATCGCTAAGTCATGGAAGAAACCCAAGTGCCCATCGACTCATGAATAGATTAATAAATTGCAGCATATGTACACCGTGGGATATTATGCAGTCTTAAAAAATGATGGAGACTTTACCTCTTTTATGTTTACATGGATGGAGCTGGAACATATTCTTCTTAGTAAAGTATCTCAAGAATGGAAGAAAAAGTATTCAATGTACTTAGCCCTACCATGAAACCAATTTATAAACACCCAAACTTGCATATGAATGCTATAACCCAACTACAGCCCAAGATGAAGGGGAAAGAGGAGGGGGAGGGAAAGGGAGAAGATGTGGGGAGGAAGGGTAATTGGTGGGACCACATCTATGGTGCATTTTACAAGGGTACGTGTTAAATCTGCTAAGTGTAGAATATAAATGTCTTTTTTTTTTCTTTTTTTTTTTTTTAGAGAGACAGAGTCTCACTTTATTGCCCTCAGTAGAGTGCAGTGGTGTCACAGCTCACAACAACCTCCAACTCCTGGGCTTAGGTGATTCTCAGCCTCCCTAGTAGCAGGGATTACAGACGCCCACCACAACACCCTGCTATTTTTTGTTGCAATTTGGCCAGGGCCGGGCTTGAACCCGCCACCCTCGGTATCCGGGGCTGGCACCCTACACACTGAGCCACAGGCGCCTCCCAGAACATAAATGTCTTAACACAATAACTAAGAAAGTGCAGTAAAGGCTATGTTAACCAGTTTGATGAAAGTATTTCAAAATGTATATAAAACAAGCACATCGCACCCCATGATTGCATTAATGTACACAGCTATGATTTATTTAAAAAAAAAAAGATATAATTGCTTCAAGAACCAAATTTACATAAACTGCCCAATATTTCCATCCCTGAAATATTTTTATAATCATTTTGTTGAAAGAGCAGGCCTCAACAGGATACCAATCGTTAACTTTCAGAAGAGAAGAGGCCTAAACAAGCCAAGTCAATAATTCTTGCAATGAATGCTTCATAAATTTTTTGAAAAGGTCAGATAATTATTACCAAACTGTATTCAAAATCATTAGATACCAAACTGTTGGCTGAGTCAGTAACTGGTTTCCCAGAAAAGGCTTTAATCTCATTACAATTTATCAGAAAATGGTTTAAGGCTTCTAATCAGGAAAGCATTTTTTTTTTTCCAAATTTGAGATTCTGCCTCCAGTTTGAACCAATTTTTTTTTTTTATCACAGTCCAGTTTAATACTAAAAACTGAGGGCAGATAATATAAGAGCTTCTTCTCTCTTCCAGCTTGATACTGTGCGCACTAAGGTGGGGAGAGGGGATGGCTGATCCCTCTCCTTGCATTAGTTTCCCCCTACCCAGCTGAAAATTGGTGGTGTGAGTTCTTTTGTGGGTTGTGTGTGTGTGTTTTTCCTTTGAGATAGAGTCTCACTTTGTCGCTCCTGGTAGAGTGCCATGGGGTGGCGTGGCGTCATAGCCCACAGCAATCTCAAACTCTTGGGCTCAATTGATCTTGTCTCAGCTTCCTAAATAGCTGGAATGCTTCTACCACCACACCCCACTATTCTTTTAAAGATGGGGGTCTCACTCTTGCTTAGGCTGGTCTCAAACTCCTAAACTCAAGCAATCCACTCACCTCAGCCTCCCAGAGTGCTAGGATTACAGACATAAGCCACCACACCCAGACAGGAATAGGTACTTGTTCAATTCAGTTTGGACTCTCTGAGATTGGTGAGTATTTAAACCTAATTAGTTCTTTTGCAGGATCCCTGATCAGGGAGATTCACAGCTTTACTCCACCAAGAATTCCTGACTGGTGCTTCCTTGATATGTAATGCCTGTACTCAACACAGCCCCACCCCAGCTTCTATATTAAATTGGAGGTTGTATACTCCTAACCTCTTGTGTGCTGAGAGAGACCAACCCCCAGCTAAAGGCCATCTTGGTGAGATACACTGTAAATCAACAATGGACCAGTTCCCTCCCTGCTACACATCTAGCTGTGGGGACTCAGATCTCTGCAGTACCATTGACAAAGATCAGATTGCTCTGAATTCTGCTTCCTCTCATTGCGGTGCTTGGCAGGCATCATTCAGGCATCTGCAGACACAGCCTTTCCTCTTCACTTTCTCAGGTGTGGGTCAACTATCTCTGGCCACAAGGAGTAAATATCAAGGTCTCTGGGGTTTTTTTCTTTTTTCTTTTCTTTTCTTTCTTTATTTTATTAAATCGTAAACACATAGATCATGTATACATTAATGCATTTATGGGGTACAATGTGCTGATTTCATATAGAATTAGGAATGCTTACATCATACTGGTTAATATAAACATCATCTCGTTTACTTAATTATTGTGTTAAGACTTTTATACTCTATACTAATCGATCCTACATGTACCCTTGCATTATGCACATAGATGTGATCCCACCATTCACCCTCCCTCAATCTGACCTCCTCCCTTCCCTCTCAGTTTCCCCTGCTCCCTCCTTCATCCATAGTTGAATGATCTATTCTTCACATGAAAGTGTGAGTGATTGTAAATTGATTTCATAATAGTAGTGAGTACATTGGATATTTTTTTCTTCCCTTCTAGAGATACTTTACTAAGTAGGATATGTTCCAGCTCCATCCATGTAAACGTAAAAGAGGTAAAGTCTACACCTTTTTTAAGGCTGCATGATATTCCGTGGAATACATATACCACAATTTATTAATCCATTCATGGGTTGATGGGCACTTGGGTTTCTTCCATGACTTGGCTATTATGAATTGAGCTGCAATGAACAATCCGGTGCAAATATCTTTGTTATGAAGTGATTTTTGATCTTTTGGATATACACTTAGTAGAGGAATTGCAGGACCAAATGGCAGGTCACTTTTGGATCCCTAAGTATTCTCCATACTTCTTTCCAAAAGGGACGTATTAGCTTGCACTCCCACCAACAGTGCAGAAGTGTTCCCTTTTCTCTATATCCACACCAACATGTGTAGTTTAGGGATTTTGTTATGGGAACTACTCTTACGGGAGTTAGATGATAACATCAAAGTGGTTTTGATTTGCATTTCTCTGATGATTAAGGATGATGAGTATTTTTTCATGTGTCTATAGGCCATGCACCTATCATCTTCAGAGAAGCTGTTCAAGTCCCTTGCCCACAATGAAATGGGATTACTTGCTCTTTTCGTATTAATAACTTTGAGTTCTCTGTGGATTCTGATTATTAAACCTTTGTCAGAAGCATAACCTGCAAATATCCTCTCCCATTCTGAGGGCTGTCTGCTTGCTTTACTTACTGTGTCCTTGGCAGTGCAGAAGCTTTTTAATTTGATCAGATCCCAGTAATGTATTTTTGGTGTTGCTTCAATTGCCCGGGGAGGGGGTCCTTCTCATAAAGTATTCTCCCAGGCCAATTTTTTCAAGTATTTCTCCTGCCCTCTCTCCAAAAATCTGTATAGTTTCATGTCTTAAGTTTAAATCTTTTATCCAGTGAGAGTCAATTTTTGTTCAATGGTGAAAGGTGTGGGTTCAGTTTCAATCTTCTACAAGTCGCCAGCCAATTCTCCCAGCACCATTTGTCAAATAGGGAATCTTTCCCCCAGTTTATATTTTTGATAGGCTTATCAAAGATCAAATGACGATAAGTATCTGGATTCTCAAAGAGGTTCTCTTAATGCCCCTCTTGCTGGGCTTGGGATGAGGGCAAACACCCTGCTCATCTCCCGTGGTGGGAAGGAAAAGCCACAGATTCTCTTGTGATTCTCCCCAGAGAAATACTCTGAAGCCTGAGGAGAGTATTGGACTAAGACTCTTAAACCCATTTTAAGTCCCCCTTTTGCCCAACACAGGGAGCCTAACCTCATCTTCAAACATAGGTATAACTATGGTTTTGTTTTTAGTCTCAGATCTCAGCAAAAGGTGAAACAAAAATCTACTTTTTTCAAATCAATGGAACTTGATATATAAACCTTGTCTGGATCCTAATATGAACATGTACTCTGAATGTGACATGTTTGAGACCACTGGGGAAATTTGAGCACAGGCTGACTATTAAATATTACAAAATCACCATTAACTGGGTTACCTGTGATGATGGCATTGTGGGTATATTTTCTAAAGGCTTTTCCTATTAAAGGTATATACTGAAATATGTAAGGGTGCTATGATACCATCTTTGGGACTTGCTTTAAAATCCTCAGGGGTGGAGGGTAGGACAGTTTAGATAGAATAAACCTAGCAAATTGGTGATAGTCTTCAAAGCTTGGTCATGGGCACATGGAGATTCATTGTACTAGTCTCTCATTCAATGCATGTTTGAAAGGTTTATGTAAAGTTTTAAAATAAAATTAAAAAGAATTCATTTTTATTCTGTAAAATACCTGACTAGTAATCCTCAAAATTATCAAGGTCATCAAAAATGAAGTTTGAAAAGCACCTAAAAGAAACCTAAGGAGACCTGATGACTAAATGCAATGTGGAATCCTTGATGGGATCCTGGAACAGAAAGAGAACTTTAGGTAAAAACAGAGGAAATTTGAATAAAGTATGGACTTTGGTTCATAATAAGGTATCACTTTTGGTTCATTAATTATGACAAATGTACCCTTTATTATTAATAATGGTACAAATATACCATTTATGAATATTAAGATATTAATAATAGAATGTATATAAATAAAAATAAAATTTAAAAAAGATATTACTAATACATGTATAGGGGAAACTGGACATCAATATGGGAACTCCAGAGTTTTCACAATAATTTTGTAATTCTAAAATTGTTCTAAAATTAAAAGTTTACTTTTGAAAAGTTCACTTTAATACCCTGTTATATATTTTCATAATAACATTTCAGAATAATTTCTCATTGTAATCCATGAGCAGAATCACTACATCAGTATGTGGGCCACATAACTTAAATTTTTAGTCAATTCCAAAGTCACGCTCAGGCAAAGATAGTCGCAAAGAGCTGCCTAGCAAAACACTAAAACAGAACTTTACTGGCATAAAGAAGCACAAATAAATATTTAAAGACACTAAAACCTTTGTTAATGAAGAGAATGTATTATAGGAACATGGTTCATTTCCGGAGGAAATAATATAAAATGCAAAGAATATTTCTAAAAACAAGAAAACAGCGTGGAAAGTAGAATTGTGATTAGCACTGAGTGCTTTAGAAAGAATGAAATATACATCTGGAAGTACTGAGTAAGGAAAGGGTAAAGTTAAGATTAGGTAAGGAGACTACTGATCAGAGAGACTGCTGCTTGGACATATCAAGGAGGCAACACATGGCAAAGCCAGGTTTTGAACATAGCCAGACTCTGATCTATAGCACCAAGATAGGGAAAGGGAGAAATGGCCAGACACCAAGTAGGTAACATAGGCTCTTCCCTTCCTAATACCCCCAAGTATGAACTTCAGCCAGTATGGGGTTTTCTTTTCCTATGGAAGCAAGAAGCCTAGTCTGGAGAAAAGATCCTTTCTGATTCCACCTTAATTCATACACACACACACATACACACACACACACACACACACACACACACACACGTACGTACGTACTCCCTAAGTCGCAGGAAGCAGATTTACCCTCTGGTCTGGGCTAGCATGACACCAAAGGTCCTCTAATGTTTAAAATATGTCACCTATTTCCTGACATCCTTGGTGGAACAGTGCATTGGTACACACATGCAACCCCATCTCTTTCCAGCTTGCCTTCCCTGTTCTGTAGGTTAGGAAGTTTAAAGCTACAACCCCTACACATTTTTGCAATGAAGATTCCTCATGTGATAGTTTCCATCAGCAGAATGACCAAGGCAGACGTGGAGGGAGAGCATGAGTGAGGCAGAGACCATCTGCCGTGAGTTCTGTGATAAGCGTGTTATGGAGGAGTTTAGCTCTTTTGTGGCATTGTTACCTGAACTCACCATGGCTGTCGTTGGCTTCTGAGGCACCAAGACACAGGGTGCTTGGAGTGGCAGCTTTCTGGTTGCATAAGTTCACAGACAATGGAAGGTTCTGAAGGAGGCGGGGAGGCATGAATCCAGCAGCTTTCCAATGCAGCAAAAGGTTTCCTGATTGCAGAATCAGTAGCTCTCTTGATGGCCCAATTCCACAGTGAGAGTGGATCTGAAACCTCAGCCTCAAAGTGGTTCTCAACCCTGGCTGCACCAGGGGAGCTTATTAATTAGATGCACACACATGTTCAAAGGTTTCGATTCATATGTCTGTAGTGGATTCCAGAATCAATATTCTTAAAAAGCAATCCAGATGCTTGAGATATGAAGCAAAGGTTGAGATCCAGTGACCCAGAGCCCCTTCTCTAGCCGTCCCAACAACTTCATAAGCTTTTAATACAATATTACATCCATTTCTGCTTAAACTGTGTAGAATGGGTTATTTTTTCTGTAACTGAACTTGACCAGTGCAAAGCCTGGGGCATTGTCATAATAGGAGTAGAACAAAGGGTAAGCAGAATGAAAGTTCACATATGCCACCCCTGTCTGTCAATAAAGGAGCATTATAATTTCCAGTATCTACAAAAAGAATAAATAAAGATTATAAGAAAAAATACAAGCTAAGAATGGTAACAAAACTAAGCCTAGAGTTTTTGAAGGCTAAATTGTTGTTGGGATTAGGAGACAAAGACTTAGGTAACCTATATTCTGTGTATTAGTTATATCCTGTTTATTTTTATTATTGACTTTATTTTCAGATGTACTGTTTTATTTAAAAAAAAATTAATGAAATAATAACATTAAAAAGAACCCTTCCAGTGTTCTGATTGTTAAACAAGCCGTAATTTCTGGTCTATTGCTGCCACCTACCAACAATCCAAGGCAAGGCAGCTTGGACAGGATGGTGTCACCTAAATTGTCTCTCATTCCAATGTTACACTTCTGAAACATTTTTAGGTACATGTTAAACCTGTAAATGACAAGCAGTTTAAGTGCTATTGGTCTCTTTACTCAACAGATGACTTAAAGTATCTAGACTATGAATTGCTATCAGATACAGATGTTATAAAAAAAAAATTTATAAGGTACATTCAATAAATGTCACTTGAACTCCTACTATCTTAGGCTTTATGATTCACAGTATGTTCATATGCTACACACTTTAAAATTAGCCATTTTTAAAGACCGTATGTCTTAGACACATTTTGTTATGTAAATAAGATGGTTTTTCACCAGGACATAGAAAACTTTTTACAAGATGAAAATATTTCATCTAGAATTCTTTATCTTTAATTTTTGTCTATAAAATCTTAACAATAATGAGGATAAATGTGGTCTAGTGTCAACAATTCAGCACTTAAAACATATTTTGCTAATTGGATATATGTAATTTTGAGTCTGTGAATAGAACATTAACTTATATTTGCAATGGCATTTTATGATTATTAAGACACTTTTATATACTAGTTCCCATTTGATATTGATAGTAACCCCACAAACTAAGAAGGGCAGGTACTATCTATATTTTTGAGACAGGATTTCTCTCTGTCACTTAGGCTAGAGGAGAGGGGTGTAATAATCATAGCCTACTGCAACTGTAACCTCCCAGCTGGCTGGTTTGCGGGAGCCTCCTGTCCTAATCTCTCAAGTAGCTAGGACTATAGGTGTGTTCCTACATGTGTTCCAACATGCCCAGCTAGTTTATTTATGGAAATGAGGGTCTTTCCATGTTGCCCAGGATGGTCTCAAACATCTGGACTCAAGCTATCCTCCCATCTCAGCCTACCAAAGTGCTGGGATTATATGCATGAGCTACCAGGCCAGCCCACTGTCTCTACTTCAGACAAAGAAATCATCTTAGGACATTTAAGGGGGTTCCCAAGATCACCCAGAAATAGAGCCTCATCTAGAACCTGTCGTTTTGTGGTAAAATTCAGATTTCTTTCCACTGCATCCCACTACCTACAGGCGCTCCTTAATTCATGCATTCAGCAAATGTTTATTGAATGCCTAATGAGTACCATGTGTAGATATCTTATTTAGAGACTGGGTGGGTCAGGGTACAGAGAGAGTATCAGGGAAGCCCTCTGAGGATGTGCTCTCTGAAAGATGGGTAAGAATGAGCTGAGAGGAAAGGCGGGAGGACTTAATCCAGGCAGAGGGAATAGCATGGAGAAAGCCCAAGTTTCTCACAGAAGACAAATTGAAAGAAGCCCAGTGTGGCTGAAACATTATGAAACTGTGTGAAGGTGGCATTCAACATGGCACCATCCAGGCAAGGAGAACCCACATTATGCCAGGCCTGGCAAAGGGTCTAGTTTCTGAGTATAGTGGGAAGCTGATGATGGGTGCCCAAAATCTATACCCCAATCAGAAATTTCCTCAATACTTTACAACAAAATAGTAGTCAAACAATATCCGAATATTTCCCAAAGAATTCCTTCCAGAAACAACTAGATAATATGCCAAAAATTGTATATACTTCAAAGGGATTACTTGAATTATGCACCATGCCTCGCATGGCATGTTATACTATGTATGCAAATATCCTCTAAGACCTAACAGACCTCACTTTTCATGCAATGCCTTCTCAGCCCCTTTTGTCTAGTTGTACAATATATTCATTTAAAGAGCATTTCTCCCACCTCCAGACATTTTAATTTCATTAATATGAGGTTGGGCCAGACATCAACTTTTTTTTAAAGCCTCTCTGATAGATTTAATGTTTAGTCAGATTGAGATTTATTCTTCGGAGGGACTGTAATAAATGACTTTCATGGAATACTTTATGTTTTTCAAAGTGAGTTTTATAAAGTGTGTATATCCAGATGAAAATAAGACTAAAACCATCATCTGCAAGATGACTGTTTATCTTGATTTACCTTTCCAGAATCTTGTATCTAATAGTTTTGGATAATCTAACCACTTCGAAAATTACCTGTATAATAATGCTTATGAACATTCTTTATGGAGAGAATTAAAAGGACTTGTGGAGTTTAACTAAGCTCACTCTTTTACTTATACATTAATTAAAATATATGTGTGTGTGTGTGTGTGTGTGTGTGTGTGTATGATACACTACCAAAGGCACATGATGGGGGGTTCTGATAACAATTTCCAGTTCTTCCTCATGAATCAATTTATGAATTCCTTGCTCATGGTAACCAAAGGAATAATTTCTTTTCTCATTTCATCTCAATTCTGTTCTCCAAGACTGCTGGTCTCCATGCACGTGTCCAGGCACTTTTGCCCCACACCAGACTTCATGAGGCTACATCTTGTGTCACAATCCCAATCCCACATGCAGAAAGGTTTTAATCTGTATGTCTAGAACTGCTCAAAGTTCATTTTAAGATCAAACTCTTCATCACCAACAGCAGCTGAACCCACAGTTATACTTAGGGAAATGCTGGCTGCTGGTGTTCTTGCTCAACCTGGAGTTGGCTTTGATTTGTTTACCTTGTCCCTGTATCCTCTCTCTAGCCTGTAGGTCCTGACGAGCATCTGTGTTCTGTGTTCTCTGTAGCTATAGGCGTTTCCTCTGCCTGCCGCAAGCCCTGGCTGGCTGGGGGCAAGGAGTGGAGAAGGGGTTTATTCTGCTCTATTTGGCAAGAAGAGCAAGGTCAAGCTACAAATGAATCATTCATGGTCCTCCCTACTCCCTATAGGATATCATTGAAAAGCCTCTGAAATTTAATGCTCAGAGCATTAGTCTTGATATTTCCTATCCATTAGCTTGAGGTCTGTACTTTGAAATAAATCAGTCTTGATTCATAGTCATAAACACATTATAACAATAGAGGAAAAAGAAATGGTCCATTTTACAGATGAGGAAACTGGACCACAGAAGTTAAATCAGAGTAACTAAGCCATAAAACTGTTTAGTGTTAAATTAAGGATGAATAAAAGCATAAAATCTATTGTATGGATCTAGGTGTAATTTAAAATTGTAGGAGAGAGATTAAAGATGGTGGCCGACTCTCTCAGAGAGCTCTGGGATAATTCAAAGAAAACCAATATTCGTCTTATAGGGATCCTCGAAAGTGACGAAGTGGCTTCACAAGGCACAGAGTCTCTTCTCCATGAGATTATGAAGGAGAACTTTCCAGATGTGCCAAGGGATTCTGAAATTCAGATAGCAGACAGTTTCAGACCTCCAGCATGACTCAACCCGAATAAGACATCCCCAAGACACATCATAATCAATTTCACTAAAGTTAATATGAAGGAGAAAATTCTGAAAGCAGCCAGACGAAAGAAAACCATAACCTACAAGGGGAGGAATATTAGAATAACTATAGATCTCTCTGCTGACACCTTTCAAGCTAGAAGAGCATGGTCATCGACTTTTAATCTCCTAAAACAAAATAATTTTCAACCCAGGATCTTGTACCCAGCTAAACTGAGCTTCATTTATGATGGAGAAATTAAATACTTCAACGACATTCACATGTTGGAGAAATTTGCTACAACTAAATAAGCTCTCCAGGACATTCTTAGACCTATCCTCCATAAAGATCAACATAATTCTCCACCACAAAAGTAAACCCACCCAGAAAATTTTTGATCAAATCCCAACACCCACAGTCGCAAAAGGATTAAAAATGTTCACCGGACTCTCAAAAGGCTTATCAATATTCTTAATTAATGTGAATAGTTTAAATTGTCCTCTAAAGAGGCACAGGTTGGCTAACTGGATACAAAAACTAAAGCCAGATATCTGTTGTATCCAAGAATCGCATCTTACATTAAAAGACAAATATAGACTCAAGATGAAGGGATGGTCATCTATATTCCAGGCAAATGGAAAGCAGAAAAAAGCAGGTGTTGCAATCCTGTTCGCAGACGCAATAGGCTTTAAACCAACCAAAATAATTAAGGATAAGGATGGACACTTCATATTTGCTAAAGGTAA
>CAUYPK010051882.1:0-12654 GCA_963574355.1 Loris lydekkerianus | reverse complement strand
ACCCCACCCACTGGTCTCAGTCTACACCCAGTTTGCCTCTGCTTGTTAGCCACAACTGGTGGTCAACTTGGCCCTATTTGCTCAGGACTTTTCCAGTTTTAGCTCTAAAAACCTGCATTCTGAGACAATTTGTCCAGCCCTATGTATGTTTTCAAACTGAAAGTCCTGCATCTTGGGGAATTTCTCAGTCTCACACAAACCAGAATGGTTAGTTGCTCTACATCAGCTTATCTCTTTATTACAGTTTATACATCCCTTCCTCTCTAACCTCCCCCCCTTCTCTACCAGCTTAATTCAGATCCTGGGCATTTTATTTGGATTGTAGTAATGAGCTGCTAAGTAGCTTTCATGCTGTTATCATTGGTCCCTATACATTGCTGATTTTAGCAATCATTTTTAAGTATGCACAGATTCTAAACTATATTTTTTGAAGCCAGTTCTGTACCAGATTTGCCTTGAGACCAAAGCTCACTCTCTCTGCTAGAACGTTTGTACCTTTATGTTTGTTCTAATAGCTCAAGAGACCATGCCTCGGCTGTAGGAAATAATCTAATTTAATTTATAAAAGTCTGTGTTTTCAGATCCAATGAGCGCCAACTTTCAGTGTCAAAACAGATTCCGAGGAACTTGGTGTTTTCTCTAGTGCAGTGGTTCTCAACCTCCCTAAGGCTGTAGCCCTTTAATACAGTTCCTGTGGGTCATGACCCACAGGTTGAAAATCATTGGTCTAGTGACTTGACAGTTCTTGCTGATTTCTAGCACACATGTGGGTAACTGTTGTGCTCTTTTTATGTCCAGGGGATTTAGAGTGATTCTGGTTTCTCAGGTTCCTGTTTCAGGAACAAAAGTGAACTGTTCTAAGAAAAGAATGCTCATTAAAAGTACATATGGAATATGGGGTTTGGATGCAAAGAAAGTAAAAATAGTTAAGAAAGTGGAATGAATCTTGAATTAATTTTTAGCTTCATGGCTATTGAAAAGTTAGGGTACATTCCATTCTTTCATGGTTTGTGGTTCCAGATAAGCCAAGTATTTTGGTCCTCTTCTGATTTCTTGGGTAGAAAGTTCTGGGTATTTCTCAAGTAAACCAGTTTTATGGAAATTCGAGAATTTTTCTAGAGAAATTGTGGGCATTACAACTACCTCAAAAAAAATTTTAATTAAATAATGACAGTGGGACAAAAATTATATACCAGCTCATCAGCAGCACTTAAGGGAAGATTTCGATTCTTTCTGATATTGTCTATTTCTACTTAGTGTCATCATTGCCAAAAACTTTTATATAATTATCAAATAACTTAACCATTTCAAAACTATGTTGAGAATAGAATTTGGCAAATAAATTACCTTGAGGCCAGCAAACCATAAACTTTGTAGTTGAATTCATGGCCAAAAGATCATTGGTAAAATGGTTTTGAAATTGTATGTTTCTTTGGTGGTGGATACCTTTTTTCAAATAACCTCTCATACAGATGTGTACTGCACAAAAGAAGAAAAGTAGCCCTCCTGTGGATAAAGCATGGAAGCATAACTGCTCACCATTCCCCTCCCCCAGGTATTTGTGGTATTGTGAATAAAAGAGATTTATTCACTCAGATTGTACCAACTTTGCACAAAATTGTAATGTAACATACAAAAAAACTGCATAGGAAATTGCTTCCCAAGCTATATTCCTGAAAAGAACACAGTGGAAATACACAGTTTTCCTATCAGTTTGAAGTTGGATATATCATGCGTTATCATATTTGTAAGAGCTGAAAGGAAGTTTCCAAAAAAGCCTCATATTTTTAAACTCATTTTTAAACTTAAAAACAACATTTGAATTATGCATAAAATACCCATTTGAAAAGGTGGACTGTTATCCCTTTGTAATAAGAAAATGTTAGAGGCTTTAATTCACGGTATAAACTTTTTGTTTGTTTGTTTGTTTTTTAAAACAGGGTCTCACTCTGTCTCCCAGGCTGGCATGCAGTGGTGAAAACATAGCTCACTGCAGCCTTGAACTCCTGGACTCAAGAGAACCCTCTGCTTCAGACTCCCAAGCAGCTGGGAGTGCAGGCACATGCTACCACACCCTGCAAACTTGAAAAGCATTTTTTTAGATGAGATCTCTCTATGTTGCCCTGGTTGGTCTGTCTCCACCTCAAGCAATCCTCCCAGTACAGCCCCCTAAGGTGCAGGGATTGTAGGCATGATCTACCATGCTTAGCCAAATTTTTGATTCATATACTTGTTTTATATCTTTGTATTTTAAATCTTTGTAATCATTTCTTTAAATCAGATTTTATGTATAAGTACTCTGGGTGAAATACTTTGAGGCTGAGCTCTTCTACTTGAAACAGGAAAGAATCCCCCAATCCTAACCCTTTGTTTTCCCAATGACATTTTTGACCCTCTAGGAATCTGTTTGTAGGCCCAGACCCCCTCTCTGCCAGTGTGGAAACCACCACACTAAAGGCAAAATAGTTAAGGATGCAGGGTCTAGAATCAGTGAAATCTGGGTTTAACTTACATCTTCGCCATTTACTGATTTGTCAGCCTAATATCTCTGACCTCCAATTTCCTCACCTGAAAAATGAGAACATTGCAATCCATAATCTCCAAAGCGGGTACCATCATTTCCTTTTCTCTGTGTACAGCCAACATGCTCCACCCATCAAGAGGTAGATTCTTCTACTTCCCATCCCCTTGAATGCAGTCCCACCCTGTAAATTCCTTTTACTAATAGATTGTGGAGAAATAATTCTGTGTCAGTTCCAGTAATAAGCCTTATGAAGTCTAGAACAGTGGTTGTCAACCTTCCTAGTGCCGTGGCCCTTAAATACAGTTCCTCTGGATCACGACCCACTGTCTGGTCTAGAAGGTTCTGGCCAGGTGCAGTGACTCACGTCTGCAATCGTAGCACTCTGGGAGACCAGGGCGAGAGGATTGCTTGAGCTCCTGATTTCCAAACCAGTCTGAGCAAGAGGAAGACCCCCAACTCCAGAAAAAATAGAAAAAGTATCCAGCTGTCATGGCCTGCACCTGTAGTCCCAGCTACTTGGGAGGCTGAGGCAGGAGGATCCCTTGAACCCAGGAGTTGGAGATTGCTGTGAGCTAGGCTGATGCTGGCACACTCTGGCCTATGGCAACAGAGTGACACTCTGTCCCCTGCTCCCAAAAGAAGCCTAGTAGCTTCTGTTCAGGAAAGCCAGCTGAAAAGATCCAGTGAGACAATTAGATGGGGCAAAGACCATGTAGTGAGAGAGAGGCCACCTGGAGGAGCACTGAGGCACCAGACATCTGAGTGGAGCCTCCTTGGAACTCACAGCCAAGCCCAGGCACAGCTGAAGTCAGGCAAAGGCATGGCCCTGGTGTAGAAAGAGAACTGTCTAATTGAGACGGATCTAAATTCTGACCCACTGAACACTGAGCAGTGGTACATTGTTGTTAGTGGCTGCTCTGCATTACTGGGTCAGAGTTCCCGGTACCTCTCTTTTTTGGGAGCTTACATTCTAGAAGGGGCAGGCAGAACTAATAAGTAAACGATGAAGTTTGTTAGCATATGATAGAGTCGGTCAAAATGCGATTAAGTGCTATGGGGGAAAAAGGAAAAAAGAGAGCAAAATAAAATGGTAATGGCGGATTGGAAAAGAAGGAGACAGTTTGCAATTTTAAATAGGACAACCAAGATAGGCTTTAAAGAGAGATTAAATGTCAGAAAAGGAATGTAAGAGACTCAGGGAAGAAAACATTCCAGAGAAAGGACACAGTGGGTACAAGCACTCTAAGAGAGAGCCTACTGGGAGTGTTCAAGGCTTAAAAAAGAGGCTAGAAGCGGGAACAGAGTGGACACAGTGGAGCACGCTAAATATAAAGATAATATTGGGGTGAGGTATAGACATTGTGAAGACCTTGGCTGTTCTAGAACATCATTCCATGTAATGAAGTCATTAATCTTGTCTTTCAAAAACCAAAATTGAAATTGAGCAAGACCTTTTAAACACTTATTGTTAAAGCAGACAATTAGTTACCTGCAATCATCTTGCTTTATTGATTTCTTTACTTGTATATCCTGCCAGTCCTATTAAAATGTAAGCAGTATGAAAATAATGCTTTATTTTATCATTGTAGCTCCAAAACTTAAGAGTCCCTGCAGCCCTATTCACAATTGCTAAGTCATGGAAAAAATCCAGGATTATCTTTTGCTATCTTTGCCTGAGCCCTGGGAGTTCTCTCCGAGAACTATATTCATAATTTATTTAAATAAGCCCCCCCATTCATTATGATTATCATATTCATTTGAAATACAGTTAGGTCTAGGTTCACTTTCTGTTTGTTTTCTTTCCCTCTTCTTTTCCATTCTCAAAAGTTAATGTTTTTCTTGAAGATATAGAACATTAATTAACATGCTTCTAAATGATCAAATGACACAGAAAAGAATAATGTCTTTACCTCGTGTGTCTCTTTCATCCCATCCCGCTGTCACTTAAAAGTAACCACCTCAGTGTTTTTTAATTTATCCTTCTTGTGTTTCTGTCTGCTTGTTTTTGTAAACATGAGCAGATACGTGCTTGCCTTCCTATTTCCTCTCCCTTTTTACGCTAAAGGTGGCATGCCATCTATGCCCGTGTTTATTTTGCTTTTTTTACTTAACTGTATATCTTGGAAGTCACTCCATCTGTTCACAGAGATCTTCACTTAGTTTACAATTGCACTATGCAATTGTATGCTCTTCCGAGCATAGAGTTTTGAACATTATGATAAGACAAAGTCAGTTAAAAATAGAGAGTAGAGAAAAGCAGGAGAGAGATTTTTTAAAGATATAGAGAAAAACTCTATTTTGTTTACTTTAAAATATCACCCAGGACTCTGGCAGTGTGCCAACACATAAGCAGACTACAAGGCTTGGGTTGGAGGCCTGTATTTCATAACTTCTGTCTCAATTCCATTTCTATCGCCTTTGGGGAGATAAGAAAGGGAGTAAGAGGCGGCAACTGTAGCTCAGTGGGTAGGGCGCCCGCCATATACACCGAGGCAGGTGGGTTTGAGCCCAGCCCTGGCCATCTAAAACAACAATGACAACTGCAACAAAAAAAATAGCCAGGTATTGTGGTGGGCGCCTGTCATTCCAGCTGCTTGGGAGGCTGAGGCAAGAGAATCGCTTAAGCCCGAGAGTTTGAGGTTGCTGTGAGCTGTGATGCCACAGCACTCTACCCAGGGTGACAGCTTGAGACTCTGTCTCAAAAAAAAAAAAGGGAGTAAGAGAAAAATAAACATCTATCTGCTATCCCAGTCTTCTCTTTATTACCATAGAATTTGAATTTCCAAACTGGAATGAGATCCAAACTTAAATACACTAAGCTTTATACTTGTTTCAGCCTTAATAGCTTAGAATATTCATTAATAGTGAGTATTACGATTACATACTCACTATTTAATAGATTAAATCATCCAAATGAAGACTCAGTTTCTCAGCCAAATATATTTTTTCCTATAAAATAAAATAGAAAATTATTATTATTGTAATTTTGAGACAGAGTCTCACATTGTTGCCCCTGGTAGAGTGCAATGGTGTCATAGCTCACAGCAACCTCTGTCTCTTGGGCTCATGAGATCCTCTTGCCTCGGCCTCCCAAGCAGCTGGGAGTACACGTACCCACCACAACACCAGGCTGTTTTTAGAGACAGGGGTCTCACTCTAGGTCAGACTGTTCTTGAACTAGTGAGCTCAGGCCATCTACCCGCCTTAGCCTCCCAAAGTGCTAGGATTACAAGTGTGAGCCACCGTGCTCAGCCTCAAAATAGAAAATTATTATCTATAAGACCCACTGCACCACAGAACTTAAAAAAATCATCATCTACATTCCTGTTTCTTTGTATATTATAAGAACTAATAATCTGACCTCTGGGTATAAGTTTTAAAAAGGAAACTTACATGTTTATAATTTATAATTATAATTTACAGGTATAATTTTTGCTATAACCTTTCTTCCCTGGGTAGTGAGGCAGATAACTTTATAAACAGAGTGATCATATAGCCACATAATATCTAAACCAGTAAATCACCAATGCACCCTTTCCCCGTATTTTCTCGGTGGTATGTACTGTGAAATAGGCTGGCCTCTCATCAGCTCCAGGCGGGAGAGGGAGCCTCACAGTGATTTAAGAGATACACCAGCCCCTTTTATTGAGGAAGATGATAGAAATAAAGGTAAAGAGAATGTTATAATCGAGACGTGGCTGGTGTTTCCTGATCCAGACCACTGAAAATAGATGAGGTTCCAGAATGCCATTCTTGCTCAATAATTCAGAGGATTACCCAGAATAGCAGTTTTATGCATTTCTTGGCTGAAAGAGCCCCAGTTGTTTGAAATAGCTTCTCAGCCAGCCTTCCTTGCCAGTTTGCTGAGTCATTGATATTTTGGGTGCTTGGGGGCAGGGCAACTATTAGACTAGTCATTTCTGCCCTTCGAGTGACCTTAAGTATGCTGCACAAACAGCGTCAACTTCTGTGGCCATCATGATATGAAAATGGACCAAAAACATTGCTTCATAAGGAAAAAGTCACTTATTGTAAACAAGCATTGAGGGGCAGAAGCATCTTCCAGCTGTAAAATTTCAAATAATCTTTTAGGTACTTTCAAAAAGAGAACATGGGCAGGAGGGAGAGAGCAGAGAAGAGGCGGGAGGGATTGGAGCGTCCCTACCTAACGAGCACAATGTAAGGGTCTATGGCACACCTCCTGGGTCAGGGGCACAATTACAATAGGGCCCTTACCTAACAAATGCAAATATTGTAACCTAATCATTTGTACCCTCATATTAATCTGAAATTTAAAAAAAGAGAACATAGCTTTGATGAATGCAAATTCTACTTTTTAAATGTCCATATGTACTGCACATGAAATAATACATAAAGTCTAAAAATTCGTCTCTCTTAAAAACATTTTAATGCAATGGTTCTCAACTTTAGCTGAACATTAGAATTTCCTGGGGAGCTTTTAAAATTCCCAGTGACTATGCTGCAGCCTAGACCTGTCAGAAACCCTGAGGGTGATGGGTATCAGTATTTTTTTTTTTAAGTCTGGCCCTCTCACAACCTCCCAGTGTCCATCCAAGGGTCATAACACAGGGTGTATGCCCAGCTGGTGAGAGCCTTTAGATAGTCCTACACACAAACAGTACCAATGGTGCGAACGCCCAGGCTCTGCCCCAGCAAGTCTGAGTTCATTGTCCAAGGTGTCTAGGCTTACAGTTTACTTGAATGAGACCCGGAGGAATCTTTTAATTATTGACATTTAATTCATGGAATCCATTGAAGAATGAAATGTTTAAAATAGTCAAAGAAATGACGCTTTAATTAAACTACCAGAACTTACAACAGAAACAAATTAATACTGCTATATGCTTATAATTTTTTCAATTTATTTTTTATACATTATATTTGTACATGTTTATGGGGCACACGTGGAATTTTGTTATAGGCACAGAATGCATGAGGATCAAGTCAGGGTCTTTAGGGTGTCCATTGCCTGAGTATTTACAATTTCTATGTGTTGGATATATTTCAGGTCCTCTGTTTTAGCTATTTGGAAAAATGCAATACATTGTGGTTGACTATGGTCACCCTACTCTGCCATCAAATATTAGAAGTTTTCCTTCTATCTGACTGTATGTTTGTGCCCATTCACCAACCTCTCTTCACACCCCAGGCCCTGCCCACAGACCCTCCCAGTCCTGATAACCTGCTGTTCCACTCTCCACCGCCACACTATCAACTCACGTGTGCATGAGAACACATGATTGGTGTTCTTTCTGCGCCTGGCTTGTCTCATTTAACATAATGACCTTCAGTTTCATCCATGTTGCCGCAAATGATAAGATTTCATTCTTTTTTGTGGCTGAAGAGTATTCCATTTCTACAATTCTAATTCAAAAGCCAAATACTAAGTTTTGATATACTTCTAAAATTAAGTGATAATTTTGAGGGGGCCTCACAGGAAGCCACAGATCATAGTTTTATTTGTTCAACGAGATAAACAAACACAGTATTTTCGAGTATCTAATTTGTCTCAGGCATTATAGTAATCCCTGGGGACACACAGCTGCTGGGATGTACAGGGCTGCTGTTCCTGTGGGCCTGCTCAGGTAGCAGGAAAGAGGTGCCCTCGCTGAGAGTACACGGAAAAACCACAGACATTCTTCACCAAGAGGGAGGATCAGTCCTGGTCTACAGACTTGAACAAGAAGAATGCTTAGCCCAAATGTCAAAATTCAACATGAGGCGCTAGACCAGTGGTTCTCAACCTTCCTAATGCTGCAGCCCTTTAATACGGTTTCTCATGTTGTGCTGACCCCAACCATAAAATTATTTTCGTTGCTACTTCCTAACTAATTTTTCTACTGTTATGAATCATAATGTAAATAAATATCTGCTATGCAGGAGGCCCCCCAAAGGGGTCGTGACCCACAGGTTGAGAACCTCTGCTCTAGACTATATTTTCTCTAATCAAATTCCATATGTATTTTCTAGAAACCAAAACTATTGATAAACAATCATAAAAAACAACAAGCATTTTCCCAAGCAAGATACAAATTATACCAAATGCTCCACTTAGGCATAATTTTCTGACTAGTAGCACCTCAGTGACGTGCTTGTTAAAAACAGATGTTTCTGGCCACGATCTGATGGCTCGCCCCTGTGATCCCAACACTTCGGGGGGCTGAGGCAGAAGGATTGCTTCATCCCAAGAGTTGGAGACCAGCCTGAGGACCAGAGTGAGACCTAGAATGAGACAGGCATTGTGGTGCACGCCGGTAGGCCCAGCTAGCTGGAGGCTGAGGGAGGAGGATCTCTTGAGGCCAGGAGTTTGAGGTTACTGTGAGCTAGGCTGACCCTGAGGCACTCTAGTCTGGGCAATAGAGTGAGACTCTGTCTCAAGAAAACAAATGAGTTCTTACTTTCATATTTAATAGGAAGGGAAGTCACCTTTCTCTGCAGAGCTAAACATGCCTTTTGGCTCTGGGTATTTGCTAGGTTATGATCGATTGACTGTGATCAGGCTGACACAGCCACCAAGGCCTCCTCATTGTGCTCTCCTCCCCCGGGGGCTTGACACCCCCAAAACCCAAATACTTGAAGGGCACATCTCTGTTGCTTAAAAATACTTTTATCAATATGTATGATATCTTAGGCTTTTCTCCTCTTTTCTCCTTATCTTTCTCTTTCAAAGTGATTATAATTTCCAGCAGAATTTTGGTAACATCTCTCTTTTCCCTTGAACTGCAACTATACACTATTTTTTTATTAGAGAAAAGGAAATCAGAGGCTCCAACTGGTGGGTACTCTGCATCAGCATCCTGGGTGGCAGCCACTCAAAAATGTGGCACTGGACAAACGTGTGGGAAATACATGGGGTCCTGCACAGTAGCTGATTAACAGGGATTGAAAATCAAGAGATTTTCCTTCCACCTCTCCCAACCCCCAATTTAATTTGACTACATTTTCTAATTTGGGTAGATAATTATCAAGTGACTTCAGATAAGATGACATATATAGCATGTTTTTACTGGACCAATCTACAGTGATGTTGCTGATTAAAATAAGGTCTGACTCATTTCCTGAATTATTTATAAATTCAATTGCTTAAAATAAACCAAGCATCCTAGGCAATATGCTTCTCTGGATCTGGTGTTTTGATAAAAGAACTTTCATTAGGTGCTGAGATTGGGGACAAATACATCATACCAGCTCTTGCAACACATCTAAAACGAAAATATTCATGGGCTACACTGCAGGTTGGCAAACTTTAAATAATTAATTAATGATCTGAAAATGTTTTGTGGTTTGCATGAAAGAGACTTCATTTTGAGAATGAAGATGCCATAATCATTTCTCAGCCTTTTGGCTAAGACCAAGTGAAAATGTTCTAAAAATATGTCTCTGGTTTTTTTACTGAATCTCTGAGCCAATAGTCTCTGATTTTTTTAAATCACACCTTCTATAAGTTAAAAAATGTAAGTACATAATTCCAAATCTATATACACACACTCATATATGTATGTGTATATGTATATACACATATACAGATACCATTTGTAGAAAGAGATAATAATATAAGCAGAAGTCCTAATTTTTTTTTACCCCAATATATATTGCCTTGCAAATAACTACTCAATGTTAAAATTATCATATCCTAAAAGTAATAATAACAGCTGGGTACAGTGGCTCACACCTGTAATCTGAGTACTCTGGGAGGCAGAGGTGGAGGGTCCCTTGACTTGGGAGTTCAAGACCAGCCTGAGCAAGAGCAAGACCATGTCTCTACTAAAAGTAGAAAAACTAGCTGGACATCCCTCTGATGTCTGTAGTCCCAGCTGCTCGGGAGGCTGAGGCAAGAGGATCTCTAGAGCTCAAAAGACTGAGGTTGCTGTGAGCTATGATAATACCAGAACACTCTACCCACAGTGACAGAGGAATATTCCATCTAAAAATAAAGTAATAACAGCTGACATTTATTGAATGCATATAATATGCTGTATGGTAGTAAGTACTTTACACATATTATTTCATTTAATCTTTAAACAACTTTCTATGAGCTATAATGACTGTGTCTTCCCAAAAGTTGTATGTTGAAATCCAATCTCTCTTTGGAGGTGGGGCCTTTGGGAGGTAACTAGGTCGTGAGAGTGAAGCCCTCAGACGAAGGCCCCAGAGAGATCCACACCCTCTCCTTCCATGTGAGAACACAGCCAGGAAGCCCCATCTATGAACCAAAAGTGGGCTCCTACCAGACTACCAAATCTGACAGAAACTTCTTCTGGGATTTCCCAGCCTTCACAACTGTAAGAAATAAATTTCTGTCATTTATAAGCCACCAGTCTATGGTGCTTTGTTATAGCAGCCCAAACAGGCTAAGACAAAACTGTACAAAGCAAATAATACTGTCTGTATATTTAATGTTTTTCCCATTTTACAGATGGAAATTGCTGAGGAACATACTATTAGTGACCTTAGTTTCTGCAATGTCTTTTTAACTTCACTTTCTTTTACTTTTTTTTTGGAGACAGAATCTTAAGCTGTCACCCTGGGTAGAGTGCCATGGTGTCATAGCTCACAGCAATCTCCAACTCTTGGGCTCAAGTGATCTTCTTGCCTCAGTTTTTCTAGTAGAGATGGTGGGGTGGGGGTGGGGTCGTCTTGCTTTTTGTTCAGGCTGGTCTTGAACCCATGAACTCAAGTTATCCACCCGCCTTGGCCTCCCAGAGTGCTGGGATTACAGGCGTGAGCCCTGCACCTGGATCCACTTTCTTTTACTTTTTAAAAAATTATCAGAGGCCACGTGCAGTGGCTCACGCCTATAATCCCAGGATTCTGGGAGGCCGAGGTGAGTGGGTTTCCAGACACTCCAACAGCACCATAAAGTCTTGCCTTGGCCTCCCAAGTAGCTGGGACTACAGATACCTGCTACAACGCCCAACTACTTTTAGAGACTAGGTCTCCTCTGGCTCAGGCTGTCTCAAACCTGTGAGACCACCATGCCCAGCTGACGCTCTTAAAAATTATTGAAAACCAGGTAGGGCGTATTGGCTCACACCTGTAATCCTAGCACTCTGGGAGGCTGAGGCAGCTGAATTGCCTGAGCTCACAAGTTTGAGACCAGCCTGAGCCAAATTGAGATTTTGTTTCTAAAAAAAATATCTGGGCGTTGGGGGCAGCCTCTCAGCTAAACTGGGAGGCTGAGGCAAGAGAATCACTTAAGCCCAAGAGTTTGAGGTTGCTATAAATTGGAATAACACAGCCCTCTACTGAGGGCAAAAAAGTGAGACTTTGTCTCAAAAAAAAAAAAAAAAAAAAAAGCCTGAGGCAGGAGGATCTCTTGAGCCTGGGAGTTTGAGGTTGCTGATAGCTAAGCTGAGGTCAGGGCACTTTAGCCTGGGCAACAGAGTGAGACTTTGTGAGATTAAAATTGACAAAATATTAAAATATGTATTAATTTATTTAAAATAATAAATCCAATACATGTTAACAAAAAATATTTTCGTGAAAAATAACTTTTTCAAAGCAATACACTCAGAAGGGTGGTATTGTTTACTGTATTTGAAATCTTTTTAATGCCTGACTTAATAGAACAGCAAGATTCTCATACTTGCTTCTTGATTTCAATCTGTTGCTATATTTTGGTTTGGTTTAAGTTATAAAGACTTAACTTTAATAACATTACAGGTAATTGTGGATAATCTTTAATACTATACTAAAATTTGACTAGTAGAGGTTTCTTAAAGGTTACAGTGTGGAATTTGAAGTAATATCATGTCTGCTGTATTTCATATTCTATTATGTTAAAATCCAATGTTTTATATTGCATTTTTTGTTTTTTAGAGATGTGATCTTACTATGTTGCCCAGGCAGATCTTCTCTGAGGCTCAAGCAATTCTCCCACTTAGCCTCCCAAGTAGCAAGGACTACAAGTGTGAGTTACTGCACCTGGCTATATTGCACTTTGAATGGATCTCCATGAATGTTTTTTCATTTATTCTTTATAATCTGAAAAGGTGAGCTCTTCATATCCCCACATTACAAATGAAGGTTTGAAAATTTATGCGGTAAGGTATATTGATCCTTTCCTTCAAAAACATAATCTCATGAGGGTGGCAGGTTTAAAAAAAAAA
>CAUYPK010051881.1:0-18944 GCA_963574355.1 Loris lydekkerianus | reverse complement strand
TACCATTTCATCCTATAATTCCTTTAACTAGGTTATACCCAAAAGACCAAAAATCACAATATAACAAAGACATATGTACCAGAATGTTTATTGCAGCCCAATTCATAATTGCTAAGTCATGGAAGAAGCCCAAGTGCCCATCGACCCACAAATGGACTAGCAAATTGTGGTACATGTATACCATGGAATATTATGCAGCCTTAAAGAAAGATGGATACTTTACCTCTTTCATGCTTACATGGATGGGGCTGGAACATATTCTTCTTAGCAAAGTATCTCAAGAATGGAAGAAATATTATCCAATGTACTCAGCCCTACTATGAAACTAATTTATAGCTTTCATATGAAGGCTATAACCCAACTATAGCACAAGAATATGGGGAAAGGGCCAAGGGAGGGGAACAGAGGGGGAAAGTCAGGGTGGAGGGAGGGTAATGGGTGGGGCCACACCTATGGTGCATCTTAGAATGGGTACAGGCAAAACCTACTAAATGAAAAATACAAATGTCGACATACAATAACTAAGAAAATGCCATGAAGGCTACTTTGAACAGTTTGATGAGAATATTTCAGAGTGTATATGAAACTAGCACATTGTACCCCTTGATTGCACTAATGTACACAGCTATGATTTAACAATAAAAATAAATAAATAAATAAGTAAATAAATAAAATGTAACTCACAAATAATCAGATGAGGACAAACCTAAAACAAATGGTAGACAAAATAGGTTTGATTTTCTTTTGCCTACTGTCTTTAGTTCTTTTTCATTTTAAATATTAGCAGTTAGTAAATAAACATCAATGTGACTTTAATATCTTTTTCCATGGTGTGCCATGTATATAAGTTTAATTCTATAATTTTTATGATTTATTTTAATCATATATTAAAGAAAATGAAGATTTATTTCAAGATTCTGTATCTTTTTCAAGGGAAATTCTATTGTAATTCTTACAAAGCAGCATGGTGCTGGCAGAAATCAGATACAGAGACCAACAGAACAGAACAGATAACCCAGAAATAAGTCCATGCGTTTTCAGTCAACTAATTTTTGACAAAGCTGCCAAGAACATGCACTGGGGAAAGGATAGTCTCTGCATAAATGGTGCTGAGAAAACTGGATGTCCACATGTAGAGAATGAAACCAGACCCCTATCCTGAATAAAAATCAATCAAAAAAAAATTGAAGACTTAATCCAGTAAGGGTTAAACACTGGGGAAGCACTCCAGGACGTGGGTCCAGGCAAAGATTTCTTGAGTTAAACCAATTTTTAAAAATGGTCAATTTATTTGACTATTTTGAGAAAACCAGTATTGGGGACAATGACTATTATTAGTGAAATCCACAGCAAAGTTATTCATCCCGTGCCTTATTTCAGAAAGAATAAGCAGCAGTCTTCAAGGACATCAAAAATACCATAGAGCATATATTAAAATAGAACCTAATTAATTAATACAAAAAGAAAAAGTGAGATCGGGGACTAAAGTGGGCTTGAAAATAAAGCCATCCACTTTGGAATGGGGCAGCAGTGTAAGGGCTCTGGAACTGTGGTTGAGCTGTGCTGGACACCTTCAAAGGCAGCGTCAGGGGCCAGGGCAGGGGTCTGATCTGAGCGGTGTGCCTCGCCCTGACCTGGCTGGCTTTCCCTGTTCTGGACATGTGTAAAGGCAGCGTCAGGGGCCAGGGCAGGGGTCTGATCTGAGCCGTGTGCCTCGCCCAGACCTGGCTGGCTTTCCTTGTCCTGGACATGTGTAAAGGCAGTGTCAGGGGCCAGGGCAGGGGTCCGATCTGAGCCATGTGCCTCGCCCTGACCTGGCTGGCTTTCCCTGTTCTGGACATGTGTAAAGGCAGCGTCAGGGGCCAGGGCAGGGCTCCGATCTGAGCCGTGTGCCTCGCCCTGACCTGGCTGGCTTTCCCTGTTCTGGACATGTGTAAAGGCAGCGTCAGGGGCCAGGGCAGGGGTCTGATCTGAGCCGTGTGCCTCGCCCTGACCTGGCTGGCCTTCCTTCCACTGGGCCACTGGACCTCCTGTAATATTGCCCCTTCTTTATTTCATTAGAAAGGGAGAGAGGAGAATCAAAGGATTTTGCTGTTTAATGTTTTAGGACTTATTTTAGGACTTGGTTTTGGTTTTTTAAGCAAGCAGACAAAAAGGAAAAGCAAACACAAACTTGACTGGCGGAAACAAAAGAGTCGTGTGTGAATCCTCACATCCTTTGCTTTTCATTGTGTTTGTTTGTTGTTTCAGACAGGTTCTCATTCTGTTGCCCAGACCAGACAGCAGTGGTGCCATCATAGCTCACTGCAGCCTTGAAGCTGTGGGCTCAAGTGATCCTCCTGTCTCAGCCTCCCACATAGCTGGGATATAGGCATGTGCCACCACATCTGGCTAATTAAAAAAAAAAAAATGTAGAGACAGGACCTCTCGGTATTGTGCAGGCTGGTGTTGAACTCCTGGCTTTGGCGATCCTGACACCTCAGCCTCCTCAAAGTGCTGGGATTACAGGCATCAGCCACTGCGTTCAACACGTCTGCTTTTTATTTTAAAAATTGAGTTGCATTTTTCTTTAAATTAGGGTGAATCTTGGCATCTCTCTGTGGACTTTAGGAATTGAAGTGAGTTATCTACATTAGTAAAATTTGTTACCTATATACTCTGTGATATAAACAAATTTCTACGAAGTAACTATAAAGGTAGAGACTTAGTTGAATAAGTAGAATAGCTGATGTGTCAGCTAAATTATTGAGGGTAAACATCAAAATAAATACAATCCTTTCTTTTAAATATTATATACGTATTCTTTTTCAGGTATTTAGTGATGACCAAATATCTAGTTATGTAACACATCAAAATGAAAAAGGTTGAGATTTGCTGAAATGATTTGAAATACGTAATGAGCATAAAACAACTGACATTCAGTTACAGCAGAAGAAAGAGAACAAGAAAGACAAAAACTCCCTGGGCCGGGCACAGTGGCTCACACCTGTAATCCCAGCACTCTGGGAAGCTAGGCAGGAGGATCGCTTGAGGTTAGGATGTTTGAAACCAACCTGAGCCCTGGTGTGTGCCACCCCTTCTGGAGGCAAGACACGATTGCAAGAGGGACTTTACCTAACAAATGCAATCAGTGTAACCTGGCTTATTGTACCCTCAATGAATCCCCAACAATAAAAATAAATAAATAAATAAATAAATAATGAAAAAAAAAAAAAAAAAAAAAACCCAACCTGAGCAAGAGCAAGACTGTCTTTACAAAAAATAGAAAAAATTAGCCAGGCATTGTGGCACACACCTGTAGCCCCAGCTATTCAGGAGGCTGAGCCTGGAGGATCCCTTGAGACTAGGAGTTTGAGGTTGCTGAGAGCTACGCTGACACACAGCACCGTACTCTAGCCCGGACAACAGCATGAGACTCTAAGAAAACCAACAAACAAAACAAAAAAACTCCTGAAAGGGGGAAGAGAGAAAACTTGAAAAAGAAAACCAACTAAATAACTTTAAACAGAAACAGGACTCAGGATGCATAGGCCTGCAATTTGACCTGCGCTAATTTCCATGTGTATGTTGAGAAATTTAAAATATTTAAATATATTTTAGATAAAAGCATCCATTTAGCTAGAGCAATTCACCGCCCCTTCCCCCACACATGATCAATTCCGTGACCTGTAAATAATGTTTATGTTCATTCCCAGTGGAAAAACGTGAAACAGATTTTATCATGATGCTTCAAAGGATAAATAACAGTCAGGGAAATAGAAAACCTTGACAGTGTCCTTTTAATTTGGTTATTTGCCTCATTGTACATAAATGAGAATGGAAATAGAAGCCAGAAGGAAGTACAGGCAGAGAAGAATAAATGGTGAAGGAAATCAGGTGAATTAGAATTCAATCAAAATTTAAGAAATGTGTAACTCTAAGGACCGCCAAAAATAGTCTGCGTCAAAGCACCAGGCGTTCTGAAAGGCATTATGCTTTTGAACTAGCTGGCTATGGAAAAAGAAAATATTCACTTCAGGAAAAGATTATAATTTAACTGATTACAAAGTCATAAGAAGAATAATTCAGAAACTCCTCCCTTTCAAATGTGGTTTAATTTCTGAAGACTTAGGAACTGTCAGTAGAAACAGAATGAAGAAAATACATGTATAGATGTAGCTTATATTCTACTGAGGACAACTTAAAAGTTGGTTTTCAAGGTAAAGTCTGATATTCCTTTGAAAAAAGGATACAACTTTCTAGATGCAATCTATGCTATACATGTCATTTCCAGTAAATTTCACTATTTTCATTGTATATTCCTCATTTATATTCTATTTATAGGAGATATTAACTTTTGCCCTTATGTATTTTTAAGGGAAAAGAAATCTATGATGATGAATTTCATTCTCATGAGAAAATGCCCAGTTTCCAGCAGTTCCTATCATAATCACTAGAAATAGTTATGAAGTTTCCACTGTGTAAAAGGCTCAGCACTAGCTTTCCAGCATGAGTCATTTGAAAGGTCTTTACATGGTTTAAAAAAAAAAACAAAAAAACACCAAATATATGACCAAAGTAATACAAAGACAATATGTTGCAATGGTGGTGTATGTGTTTGCATTCAGGTTACAAATATTTGAAAATGAGTCATGCCCATGTTTAAGAATGACAAGTGTTGTGGTGGCACTTCTGGCTCAGTGAGTAGGGCGCTGGCCCCATACACCGAAGGTGGCAGGTTCAAACCTGGCCCCAGCCAAACTGCAACAAAAAATAGCTGGGCATTGTGGCGGGTGCCTGTAGTCTCAGCCACTTAGGAGGCTGAGGCAAGAGAATTGCATGAGCTTAAGAGCTGGAAGTTGCTGCGAATGGCAA
Organism: Loris lydekkerianus; assembly: GCA_963574355.1. Lineage (NCBI taxonomy): Eukaryota > Metazoa > Chordata > Mammalia > Primates > Lorisidae > Loris > Loris lydekkerianus. The sequence continues at coordinate 14,090 of CAUYPK010051881.1, read as the reverse complement.
TATCCAACTGATTTCTCTACATAGCATGTTAATAGATAGTCTTGCAGGTACTGTAGCCATTTAGCAGTAGAATTCTTTCAATTCACCTCTCAGAATTAAAACTTAAACTGACAGGAATGTAGCTTCAAAACATGAAGAACAGGCTTGTTAGTGAGGCAGGACCAATCTCTCTGCCCGTGAGCAGGATGACAGGTCAACATTTCTCAAACTTGTTCTGCCACACTAATGAGAGGCTAGGTCCATCTGAATGGATTATTTTCACCAAAGTTGGACAGGTAGAAAATCTTTGCCGTTGGGCTCTGGTGTACATTGTCCCTAAATTGAATTCCTTATTGAAACAAGCACTATGTTAGTACTGACATAATGGTCCTTTATTTAAGATTTATCTGCTCATATTAGCTAAAAGAAATACCAAAGAAAAATTTTATCTCAAATTTTGCCAGAGGAGAAACAGAGGAAAACTGTTCGTCATGTGAACTATCTATTCAATGGTACTATGACTTATTAAAGTATATAAAAGTATGTACATAGAGAAAAGAATAAAAGGAAATGAACTAACATAATAACTGAAGTTTTCTTTCATACATGGATAGCGGTGATATTATGGGTGAACTTTCTCTTTTTTCCCTTTTTCTGCATTTTATATAGCAAATAAGTACTGTTCTGTAATATAAAAAAATAATAAAGATTATTTAAACCCAACTATGCTTCCCTGAAATTTTCATTTTGGAAATAAAATTTTCCCCCATGTAAGACGTAATTCTAGTAAGCAATGGAGCTCTGGGCTTCACATACCTTGCTGCACGGAGCAAACCAGTATAGGAGAGCCAGGAAGGGCAGGCCGATGGCTACCGCCAGGACCACAAGAAACTTGACCGCCATCGTCTGCTGCCGTAAACCGGAGAGATTCTCATACCATATAGACAGAAGCTGCTGTTGGCAGTTTGGATGAGCTACGAACTGCAGGGGAAGTGACAAAACATTTAGCAGCTTGGTTAAGGTTCAGTATAAACTATTTTCACATGTGCTAATATTTAGTTCTGTACCTTCCCATGAAAAGTATCATTAGAATTAAAGGACAAACATTAAACATCTGATTAATACACATTTGAGGACTCCAGTTGATCAAACTTTACCTGACTAATGGGCTTTCTTTGAAAGTACAGAAAACTTTTTGAAATTCAATATTATAAAAAGATTCATCTATGTTTTACACGAGGGCAAATTTTATGATTATATATTTTTCCATCTAGAAAGAACATGGTAAAGATCCTACTAGTTGGCTAAATACTGTAAGAAAAAATAATAGTTCCTCTCCAGGAACAACCTGAAAATGCCACACCTGTTTTATACTAAATTTCTATTTGTACGTGGGTCTGTTTCTAATTGCTTATTTGTACCATTGATACTTCCTTTTATTCTTGTGCCAAAAATCCTTTCAATTAAAACCACTTTAAAATTCAATTTTTATTTCTTCAAAACTTTTTATTTAATTTTTTTCAAATGAACCATACACATGGCAGAGTTATTTAATATACAGAAAACAACAGCCCAACACAAAAATTGGCAAAGAATATTAAAAGGTTATAGAAAAGAACCACAGTGGATTCTTAAGGATAATTAACCTTGAAGATAGTTAAAGCAAGGCACAATGTTTATTCAGAATGGTGAAGTTTGTAATGCCTGTTGTGCAAGGAAGAAGTAAGCACACTCACATATCATTGGTGCGTGTGGAAACTGGAACACCTTTCTTTGAAGGGAAACTTAGCAAATGCTTTGAAATTTGATAATATTTAATAAAAACTTGCCATATTCCACAGTTAAGAATTTTTATCTATAGATGAAACTCATGCAAGTAAGCAAGCTATATAAACAAATATGCTTACCATACCAAAAATAAATAAAAGAACCTTGCAACAAGAATAACCTAAAAAATAAAATACACATCCTTACATAGTAAACTGTTTAAATGAATACAGTAATATAATAACAAAGCCTGTAAAAAGATGATGTGGACATTACTGGCTGACATGTGAAGCTGTCCAGGGAAGATGTTTGTGGAGACATCACAGTGGTTCATTACTCTCCACTATGAATTAGAATGAGAGGGAGCACGTCTATACAGTTTGAAAACATAGAAATAAGCATTACTTTTACTATAAAATCTACCTTTAAAATCTTGCTAAAAGACATACATATAACCTAAGAAAGCAGGCAAGGAAGCCACTACATAAAGAAAGAGACTAACAATATTCCACAAATAAAGATATAGCTGGAGGAAATTCAAAGGCACTAAGGAAGGAATTGAAGGCCTTGGTCCAGCACTGGAAAATAGCCACAAATGGAAAATGGAGTCTTAAATAATGACACTCCAATCACATGACAAATGTCGTATAATCTGGATGCACAAAATCTTCGCTGTACGATTAAGTCAAGGAAAGTGGCAACTATTGCAATGTTCTGTAAAAATATGTCCAGATTTCAAAGACTGCCATTAGGTAGGTGAAGTGCTTCATAACTAGACGCTTATGATTCACTAGGGAATCTGCCCAAGGCAACTGTTAATTAGAAGAACCCATGTCAACTTATCAATGCCAATGCTTTGTCCTTATCTAGCACCACTAAGGTTAGGATAATGAAATGGGCTTCGTGCCTGATCTTACTTTTTTTACTTCATATTTAATGGCAAGCTTTAACCGGCTGAGATTTGGGCGACCGTGATCTCCACTGTGGAGCGTTTCAACATCCCCGTTTAGAATGGCCTCGACTTCCTCAGTATTCCTGCACAGATCAAGGAGTCCAACAACAAAATCTTTGCACTGCATCGACAGTTTTTTATAGTCATTCTAGGAAAGAAGAAGCAAAACAAACATAATCATGTCACAGTAGCACATTTTATTATGTTATGCAGCAGAATTTTTCTGAGACTAAAGGATCGTACACTTCAAGAGAAAAATTCGATGTTTAGTTTTACTGTTCTTTTAACATATTTCAATTGCTGTTCTGCTGACTGATCTCTAAAATATTTTGGCACCCTAAAGATTTTCTTCATATCCTGCAAAATGAAATTTGCCTAAAGGAGTGGTTCTCAACCTTCCTAATGCTGCCACCCTTTCATACAGTTCCTCATGTTGTGGTGACCCCCCAACCATAAAATTATTTTTGTTGCTACTCCATAACTGTAATTTTGCTACTGTTATGAATCGTAATATAAATATCTGATATGCAGGATGTATTTAGGCGACCCCTGTGGAAGGGTCGCTCGACCTCCAAAGGGGTCGCGACCCACAGGTTGAGAACCGCTGGCCTAAAGCATAATCAAAGGTTTTAAAAGAGAATATGCTAGGTCAAACTGACCTGTTGATTCAAGAGAAATATAAAATAACAAACTTTTCCACAGTATGATCACAGTACTTTACCTTCATCATATTCTTTATGGTCATAACTGTATTACATACCCAGATAATGTGCATTTAAGAAAGCTTTGGAAAAATTTATAAACTGTGTTGGGAAGGTTGAGGAACATAGAATGTTTAGAAAGGTTCCAGAGAAAAGCAAGCACATATATATGACCTGCTTAACAAATTGCTATTGAGGAACTTTATATGCCAAGCACAGGGTCAGTAGAGGAAACCTAGATATACAGTCTGCAAGTTAAGATTCTTTTCTTTAAAAAAAGTATAATAAAAATGTTTTTGTTGGTGTAGTTTTCTGATGAATCAATAATCTATGGGGAAAATGTAGAGTGTGCCAGTCACATGCAGATGGCCATAAACCCATGTCACCCTTCCACAGCATCTACTGACATCCATTCAGGTCTTGCTAATCCTTCCCCCCTCTTTATTCTTTCACATTAAGGCCTACACCCAAGTGTTAATCAAGAACATCTATGACCTAGGGCTTGTTGTATTACAAGAGGATGACATCATCACGCGTAATCTTCACAATAATCTTGCCCAAGTTAAACAATGAGTATCAAAACCAGGCATCAAACCTGAACATGTTTGGTCCAAACTTCATGTCTTTTTAATAGAATTTTTCTCTTCTTCCTTTCCCTTCCCCTTCCCTACTTTCCTTCTTCCCTCCCTCCATCTCTTTCTTCCTCTATCTGTCTCACTCTGTTGCCTAGGCTAGAATGCAGTGGTGCTATCATGGCTTACAATAACCTCAAACTGCTAGGCTCAAGTGATTCTCCTGCCTCTGCCTCACAAGTGGCTGGGACTACAGGCTCGCGCCTCCACATCTGCCTAAAATTTTAATTTGATTGATTGATTGAAGCCTCACTATGTTGCTCAGACTGGTCTCAAATTCCTTGCCTCAACTGATCCTCCTACCTCAGCCTCCCGAAATCCTGGAATTACAGGCATAAGCCACTCTGTCCATTCTAGAAGCTTTTCTACCTTGAGTTTTGAAACAACCAAGGGGATAGCAAACAGGGCAAACATTATTCTCATTTTGCACACAAAAAAACTAAAGTTCCCTGAAGTCACATATTTTCAATGACAGAGTTTGTTCTTAAACTTAGTTTTTCAGATTCAAATTTAGTTGTCTTCCCCTTCCCCGAACCTGTGTGTTGTAGAATGAAAAGATCCCCTCGGGAGGATAAAAAAAGGAAGGTGCTGGAGAAATATGTGTGGTTCCGGATGTCTGTTCATAAGTCAGTATTTTGGGGGAGGTTATGCGTAAAATGCATGCTTGAGCTCCTCTGTAAATCAGGCTAAAAGCAAACTTCAATACGGTTTAGAAAACTAAACAGGCTACACTTTGCTTCAGGTCCAAATTGATAAAGCACATTGTGTTTTAGCTGAAAATATCTTAAATTACTTCTAAACAGGTATCTGGGTAGACAGTATTGCCCCTTCTATAAAATTGTCAATCAAGGTCATGGGACAAGCCTTGAGATCTGTTGCCCACGTCCTCTGTAGAATAGTCCAGTAACCAGGAACCTGGGCTTCTAGAGCTGGACACACATGTCCTCAGTCTAGCTCTTCTGCTTCTTAGCCATGTGGACTCAAAGTCAAACCACTCTGTCAGGGAGGGGCTGGTATTGCTCTATTTTACAGATGAGAAAACCGAGGCTTCTTAGATTAAATAAGTTGATGAGACCATGCATGCCTAGTACCTAGCATGGGGCTCAGCAGCTAGCAAGCATTAGGTAAAGTGTAACTATTTTATTTTATACCACCAAAGATACCTTCAAAGGCAAGATCTTACAATAGTCCATCTCCTGAAATTCACCAAAAAACATGGAGCTACGACAAAATCAATGCACCTGACATCTCTTCTATGTGTAGCTCAATTATAAAAGTACATGTTCTGAGATCTTTTAAAGGCAACAAGGTAATAGTGAAAATCTGTGCTCTCCATATTCTAAGAAAGCTCAGTACAAGCAGATATTTAAAAAGTGAGTATGATTCTTCAAGTGTGGGGTAACATTTCAGTAGAAAGCACGGGGGCTGACAAAGTTAAGTACAGGCCTTTGTGGTATTTAATGCTTTAACCCCCCAATATTTTTCTCATGGCAGGGTCTGGAGAAGGGGCAGCGGTGGTATGTCTGGCCGCAAAGATGGCAAGAAAAAGCCCGTGTAACAGTCCAAGAAGCAGGCCACGGACAAGCACCAGGAAGGTGAGGCGTTCACACAGAGCAGGCCGAGGATGCACCAGGAGGTGAGGCATTCACACGGAGTAGGCTGAGGACGTACCAGGAAGGTGAGGCATTCACACAGAGCAGGCCGAGGATGCACCAGGAGGTGAGGCATTCACACAGAGCAGGCCGAGGATGGACCAGGAAGGTGAGGTGCTCACACAGAGCAGGCCGAGGATGCACCAGGAGGTGAGGCATTCACACAGAGCAGGCCGAGGATGCACCAGGAGGTGAGGCATTCACACGGAGCAGGCCGAGGATGCACCAGGAGGTGAGGCATTCACACGGAGCAGGCCGAGGATGCACCAGGAGGTGAGGCATTCACAGAAAGCAGGCCAAGGATGCACCAGGAAGGTGAGGCATTCACACAGAGCAGGCCGAGGATGGACCAGGGAGGTGAGGCATTCACACAGAGCAGGCCGAGGATGCACCAGGAAGGTGAGGCATTCACACAGAGCAGGCCGAGGATGCACCAGGAGGTGAGGCATTCACACAGAAACAGAAAAAGGAACAGAAGAACCTTTACAAGTTAAAAGCGAACACCTCAGAAAATTTTCCCCTGAATGCAGAATAAAAAATCTGTCTAAAAGTAAGCTGTCCTTGTGCCTGTGACCCTTGATTTCTGTTTAAACTTCTGTATTCCAAGCCATAACACCTTTTGCCCCCATAGCTAAAATAAAGTGTTGTCTTAGAGCAAGACATTTGATTTAAAAGTAACCTTTTTAAATAATTTTTTTTTTGTAATTCACTACTAATTCTCAAGACATGTTCTCAAGCTAAAGACGCCTATTTAAAAAAAAAAGAGAGAATGAATAAGACTGCTTTTAGAAATAGGTTCTTTAAAATTGAGAACCCATTCACAAATGCATTCACATTTTGAATTATTGACATTAATTTGATTTATTTTTCACTTAACATGAAATATTGGTAATAGTCCATCAGCAGTGTGATTTTCGTTCCCTGAGAAGAAAAGTGAAGCTGGCGGACTGACTCAGTCCAGCGTCCAGTCTGTGGGTCCCACCCTTCTCCACACCCTGATGAATGAGAGATAGGTTCTCCCTGTGAACCTCTCAGCTGAAGAGGAAGGAATGACTGACAGCCGGCCCGCAGCACAGTCTTACCTCCTCAAAGGGCATCTTAATTGGATTTCACACAGTAGCAGAGGTCTTATGATTTGCGATTTTAAGCTCTAGCTCTCCTTTCTACATAAAGAGTGAAGTTCACTTCATAGAAATCAAGGGAGAGAGGAAAATGCAGGCCTCCCTTTTCGGCAATCAACTGTGTGGGCTTTGGAAAAGGCAGACCAGGGTTTGCAATCAGGCTTAGCCGCTCACTAGCCATATGACAACGGATAAATAAATTAATCCCTCAGTGCCTTAGAATCCTCACGTGCAACAGGGGATAATATTATACCTACTTCTAGGGTATCTGTGAGAATTATTACAAGATAATGAACTCCAAGTTCTCAGCACCAGTTAGTACTGGTCAGTGTTTATTGTTTTTGTAGTTTTCATTGCTTCACAAGCAAAGTCCAAGTTTTTCAGCCCCACATCCCAAAGCTGTGCTAAGAAATATAAGGACATGTTGGGGGTCCCAGGATATCATCTGAAAACATATCAAAAATAAAACAATTATTCGTTCAGGCATTCTATGCACCATGCTGTGATAGATAACATATTCTTACTAAAACAGGAGTTTGTAAAGTGAAATTATATAAGTGATGAGTGATAGTGAAGAATTGGTCAGCCATGCTTCATGGAACCACATTAACTCTGGTCCTTTCTCCCTGGTTTGGGATAATTGTCACAAAATGGCATGTTGCTTGTTGAGCTCTGTCACAGCTGATGTGGTGATAACTAGCAAGCGTTTATAGGGCACTTACTATCTGGGATTCTGAGGGACATCAAAGTTAACCAGACACTTCTAAGAAAAGGTGGAAAAAATGCAATAAAGTTTCAAAACAAAAGTTGCAGAAAAACATTCCTTCAATATGTCAGAGGCTACTGCCTTTTTCTGTTGATTTTCACCATCAGTGATGGTGCTTATTTAACTTAATGTAGAGTTTGGTAACCAGCTTTTATTCTTCCTTTCCCTTGGGAATTTTCAGGTCCCACTGAAGCTACAAAGGTCGGACAGCAGTGGTGAGTAAACAGGTGGTTTCAGGGGCTAGAGAGTCTCTCAGAAAGCAGACTGTCGCACTCAACTTCCCTCCCTAACTGTTGACTCCTTATAGTTCTAAAATTATGCCAGAATGAGGTTTTCTCTGTGAATTTATTTCAAACTGTGAAAGGAAATTCTAAGGCAAGAACAAACACACTCTCTCTCCCTTCCCCAATACCACTTTGCTGCCTTTATTAAATCCTTTATAAACAGCTTACAATGATCCACAAAGCTCATCCAAGGCCCATTTCCTCCTTCCTCTCTGCTAAGGAACAAGCCCTGTGCTTCTGGTGCTGTGATTCTGCCTTGCCCGCTACTTTGCAGGGAACACAGCTAAGTGATACCCTTTGTCATCCTGTTGGGGTTTGATAATGGTCATCCCACCTTTTTGCTAACAAAAAAACACTTTTCAACGCAGCCAGTTTCTTGGAGGTTATTTATCTTTCGACAATGCCAGACATTTTTGTACTGTATACACCAGTACATAGCAACAGTTTAAAAACAGATATGGCAGAAGTCTCTCTACCCTTCCTCTTTCTCAAAGTCAGTGGCAGAGGCATCTGGAGGGCCATGTGCACATCTGCACACAGACCTCTGGGAAGACAGAAAGGAACAGGAAAAGCTCCACAGAAGCTGTCTACACAGAATGACAGAGGTGAGGACAATCCCTGCTGCATACAAGGGAAGATTAGTTAAGGTTGAAATAAAATGGAACATCGTAGGTTCCTACAAACAACCTAACATGTAAACAGGTTCACGGAAGAGTTTAGACACAGTCATGGGTACAAATTGAGACGTTAAACGGAGACTAGGACATTAGAAGAATATATCTGCGGACAAAATCATTCCTTGTGTTGATGTTCTCATCCTCAAGTTTGCCATTCCTAACATGAGCTTAGATTTGAGTCCAGGAGAGAAGCCAGGAGTTTTGCTGTGTCTTTTTTTTTTTTTTTTTTTTTATTGAGACAGAGTCTCACTGTGTCACCCAGTCTACAGCAACCTCAACCTCCTGGGCTCAAGCAATCCTCTTGCCTCAGCCTCCCCTACTTCTAGTAGAGATGGGGTCTCACTCTTGCTCAGGTTGTTCTTAAACTCTGAGCTCAAGCGATCCACCTTCCTTCCAGAGTGCTGGGATCTCAGGTGTGAGCCCCCGTGCCCGGGATACTATCCTTTATCAATGCCAGTCAAGTTCTGGCCTTTCCATTTGTTTACCAATTTTGTATTTCTTGTCAAAATTATTTTTAATCCAATTTCAAGCTTACAGTGGCCAAAGACTTACACTACCAAAGCCCGAGACTATTCATAAAGATTCAGAGTAACAATTGAATTTGAATCAGTAAAACCTTTAAAAATATGTTTTTCCCCATTTTCTTTAAAGACATGCCACTCCCCAAGGTCTACTGGCTTTCTTCTTGTCTCTGTGTCTCCATCTAATTGTTAGATTTCTCTGCTATGGTGTGGCACCACAACAACTACAGATCTGGTGATAAGTCATAAAGCAATATATTTGGCTTACAAGATTCTAGGCATGGGCTCAAACTGGCTGAGAAACTCAGTAACAATTCTTACGGTGTTGGAATACTGGACTATGTGTTGTTAGGGAAGAGGAGAATTAATTTGAAAGGAGCTTAGAAAAGCTACATATTGGTGTTCATGAAATCATGAAGGTTTTCACTCTATGTCTTAGATTGTGTTTGAGCAGAGATTATTCTCAGGGGCTGTAGAACCCTGATTGTTTTTAAGGAATCAATTTCAAGATCCTTTCTTTTGCTAGAAGTGATTTCCTTGAAAACTTGTGCTCTTTTGCAAAATAATTTCCCACTTTCATCCATTCATATACCACAAAACAGAGAGTTCCCCTTTAATGACTAACCCACATACTAGAAACCCAGAGGGGCTGCCTGTACTTCTTAGCCTGACTTCAATTTCTGTTAAAGATGAAGCTTAGGTATGGTAATGCAACCCGTGGGCTCAGGTTGGGATGTTCTGAATTCAGATGTATGGTGTGGTGTGGAGAGAGAAGCAAGAATCATCTGGAATGTGCCTGCTTCACCTCTTCTCTCGCCAGCGGTCATCAGGGAATGCACATTTCTGAGTGAGAGTCCAGTAAAAGCAGAGCAAAGGAGGCGTCAGTGAGGAATACTAAATACAAAAAATGGCATCTTCGTGTATTTAAATGTAAATGATTCTTTTGTTCTTAATACTCATCTTTCAGATGCATCATTATATAGAATAAAGAGCATCTCAAACAGGAAAGGAAAAAAATGTGAAGATGATTCTTTTAAATATGACTTGGAATGGTCTGTAGGACTCAAAATTTTCACAGGACATTGGCCAAAACTCATGGATAAAACTTTTATGTGATTTCTTTTAGATGCAACATTTGTAATTCAGTAAGAAAGTTATAAAATCATATCAAGAAATATTTACACCAACGACAGTCACCCTCGTCTAATTTTAATCCAAAAAACCTTTAATAATTTATATACCCTACATCCTGGCAGGCATACCAAGTAGTTTTTAGCTACGTGTGACACACACACGTTTTTCTTTCATTAAATACATAGCAAAAGTGTGAACATTAGATTGATACCACTAAACATGCATTTCCAGTAAGAATTGTGTCAGATAGTTAAAATGTATTTCTCAAAATGTGTATATATTTGTTATTTTGAACAACCGAGTTCAATTTATGTAGATTTGATCAAATGTACCCATAATAGATATAATAGTAACTCTTTCCAGCATATTTTTAATATCTAGAGCCTTATGATCACAGTAAATGAAGTCTAAATTTCATATATGTGTGTTATATGCATGTTTATTTATATATGATATGATATATATGGTAATATGTAGATAAGTGATGATAAGAGACTTTACAACAAAAATTCATTACATTAGGAATCACATTTTTGGAGGAAATTGGACTAGAAATATAAGTGCAAAAAGAAATAAGAATGAGGCAGCTTGTGTGAACATTAAAGAAGAGGTTGCTCATTTATTTTTTCAAGAGGACATAGTAGGGATCAAATCATTATAGATTTAGAGTCTCCTGGATACAGGTGAAAGAGTAATTCAAGGGTTCTATTTTTAAATGGCAATATATACACTATGCAGAAATTATATGTCTTAAAATACTTAAACTTACAAATGAAAAAAAAAAAAAATATATATATGATTTTAAAATATGTAAATATGCCCAGAATTTTTCAAATATCCTAGGTGGAAAAGGAGCAAAATAAAGACCATAAGCAGCAAGGATATTCTGTGAGCAACACAGCCCCTCGGGTTCCTGTGGGGCAGCCCAGGCCTGAGTTGTCCAATCTCTGTGATCTTTGCTTCCTGAGATGCTAAGGGGCTTAACTATTAAAAAAAAAAAAAAAAAGAAAGAAAGAAAAGAAAAAAAGACTGGAAGGATATGTGCCAGCATGTTTGCACCCTATTAGTGTTTATTTCTTGGTGGCAAAATTGGCAATAGTTTTTAAATTTTTCTTTATTTTTACATTATTATTTTTTAACATGGCTATATATTATTTAAAAATAAGAAAAAATAAGTTATTTTTGAAGGAGAAAATAGCACACCTAGCAGAAAAGTTCACCTGAGAGACACTAACTTCTTTAGCACTGTGGTTAATTGAGGTTGGGATGCTGGGAACAGAGTTGGTGTCACAGGAGCCACGACAAGACCAACGGTGACCTGCCCTCACAGGACCCTGTGAATTAGTCTTGGAGAACAGAATATTTGTACTACTGCTTGATACATGACAAGGAACATTTTTTATTGTTTTGTGTTTATAAAAGGCTTTGAAAGAAAAGACAAGAACTTCCCTCTCTGTTTGTGCAAAGATGTTGAATCAAGTTTCTAGTCAGGAAAATTGTTTGTCAGGTTAATATATCCTTAAAAAATAAGGATTTGTTTTTTTAAATATTTTTAAAACTGCTATCCTCTTTTAACAGTAAACAAATTTTAGAAAATTGTTTTTAAAAGACATTGAGAATAGCATCTACTATGGAGACGTATGTTTTCAGAGATTCTTTTTTCTTTGCCTTCAAACCTGCACAGAAGCAGGAAAACAAAAAGCTATGCTCATTTAGAGGATCTAAGTAACTGCTGAGCACAGTGGAACTAACAGAGGAGCAGAAATGGAGGCGTGTGTCTGATCCATATGCATCACACCTGCCTGAGCAGAAGGAAATGAAAAGAATAAAAGTCCAGATCTCGAAAGCTTTGTGATCCTATGGAGACCTCCACATTCTGCAATGCATCTAGGGACAATGAAGTGTTCACATCCTGGAGAGATGAGATTTTTCTCACGTTTGAGCCACTAGCCCTCACCTCAGACCATGAGGTCACGCCTAATATGACAGTTACTACACACAGGTCTTCTCTCTCCCATGAGATTATAAACTAAATGAAGACAAGATTGCTGACTGAATTGTCTTTGCGCTTTGTCCTCTGTCTCCATCTCTGTCCTAACCATCCCTGGCACAATATTTGGTACAAAACAGGCACTCAAAGGATGTGGGTAAGTACACGAATGAATGACAGTCTTCAGTGATTCAGAGAGGGTGTTCAAACAAGGATATAATAAGGAACCAGAACTGCTGAAACCTAAGCAGTGAAATCACTAAAAATTAAATATAGATTGAAAAATATTCATATGAATCAGAGTTCAAAAAAACTGCTTTAACTTGAATCTGAAAAAGTTCTTTGAAGCACCAGGTCCTAGGAGTTCAGTGAAAAGCTGTAAACACTCAACACTCTGGACAGAGCTGGAAAGAGTGTCTGCTCACTCGACGATCCTAGCTGCCGGGGGACTAAAGGAAAAGCACCTTCCTTCACGTTGGGAGCACACCCTGAGGGGCCCAGTGGCCGTTTTCCTCTTCTCCCCTCCCTGGATAGATACGACCTGAGGACAGATGGACACACAACACCCCAGGTGACAGGGAAACACCATGCTTTCAGTGACAGTGGTACCAAGAAGCTGCCTAGAGAGACAGGGCTGCAGTATGTGGAGCACAGAGGCCAGCTTTCTCCCAACATACAAAACAGAGAATATAAAGTCAATGTTCATTTTTGTAAAACACTGGATCAGTGAATCAGACCTGGTTCCAACCCACATCAAGTTTAGCTAAAGAGGAAAGCACATCGTAAGTAATGACAGTGCAGAGGATAGTAAGGTGAGCACCCCGAAACAGCTCAGATAAACAGTGGGCAGAGTCTAGTGATGTGGGGGGCATAACCTTAGGCTGGGAATCCGAGCCCGCGTCCTCTCAAATGCAGTACAGACCATATGGATGCAGGACATCCCCTATCGTGTGGTGGCATCTGACACCAGTTATCCCTCCAGACACTTTTTTATTAAGGGACTGACAGCTCAAGGTTTCTAAGTGCCTCTCTCAGATCTACAAGCTTTTGCTTTTGCTGTTACCTTGGCCTAAAATAATCTCTCATTCCCTGCCTTCCAAACTCCAGTCTGTTCTGCCATGTACAAGTGAAAGGCCACTTTCTATGTAACTTTGCTTAAACCTAACAGAAATTAATATTGCTTTCTCTGAGCTCCTTTGAGCGTGGCTGAAGCTCTACCTAGTGTCTGTTTGCTCTGGGTCATGTTTATCTGCGTGTGCATCTGTCTCTCCAATCAACTGCGACTTTTAAGCTCATTCCGCTTTCTGACCTCAACAGCATCCATCACTGTGCTCTCACCCCAGAACCCATACTTCATAGGAGGAGCAGACTGGGTTTTAGAGGGCAGCACCCTTGGATTCTGGGTTCTGACCCCAGCTCTGTCATTTCCCAGTGGTTCCTCTCGGGTCTTACTGAACCCTTCTATGCCTCCATTTCTCCTACTGGACTAGTGATATCTTTTAAAGGTTTTGATAAGGGTTAGATATAACCATAAAATGTCTAGAAAACAGTAGATCAGGGGTCCTCAAACTACAGCTCATGGGCCACATGCGGCCCGCCAAGGACATTTATCCGGCCCACCGGATCTTTTTGCCACAGCTGGCTGTCATGCTTAGCAGCCAACTCGTCCCGAGCCACAGTGGGCATGTGTGGAATGTGCGCCAACTCTCCGACTCAGCTCCTTCTCTCTGTCTCTCCCCGCCCCTCCTTCTCTCTGTCTCTCCCCACCCCTCCTTCTCTCTGTCTCTTGACTCTTCCTCTCAGTCTCTGGTGTAATTGGAGGAGTCACCAGGTTGCCTGTGCAGAGCCTGCTGCTGCCTAAGGACCAAGGTAAGAACAAGTTAGGATTTTTTTTTTTTTTTTTTTTAAGTTAGG